>JAQPPZ010001871.1:0-133676 GCA_028583015.1 Wollemia nobilis | reverse complement strand
TCCAATGACTAACTCGACTGTGGAATTTATCAAGTATGTTTGTCCAAACTGACATAGGTAGAGGACCAACATAAATAGTAATCCCCAAGTATGCAAGGGGATGACTCCCAACCTGAAACCTGAGAATTTGAGCAATTCTAGCTTGAATCCTAGGTAATGAAAAATAAAATAGTAGACTTATGCTCATTAATATTCTGACTAGAGACAACCAAATACATATCCAATGCACGTCTAAAGTTGGTGGCTTCATGAATAGATGCCACATTCAAGAGATCAATATCATCAACAAACTAAATATGAGAAATAACTGGCCTACCAGTCTCCCATTTCCACCCATGAATAAGACCTCGATGAACCTGATCTTTAAGCAAATGACCCAAACCTTCAGCCATAATTATAAACAAGTAGGGAGATAAAGGATCCCCATATCGAAGACCCTAGGAAGCATGAAATAGAGGAGAGGGATTCCCATTAATTAGGACATAATATGAAGGAGTCGTAATACAACTCATAATCCAATCAAACCAGGAAGGATCAAATCCAAAGGCCAAGAGGATTTTGTGAAGAAAATACCATTTCACCCTGTCATAAGCCTTCACCATATCCAACTTCATAAACATAAATTTATCCTTAGAAGTGCTCATTGAATGAATAGCCTCAGAAGCAATAGCCATCCCATCTAGAATATGTCGACCAGCTACAAAGTCACCCTGCTCATCAAAAACAACTCTATCTAGCCAAGGCTTGAGATGCTCAACAATCAATTTTGTAATAATTTTATACACCACATTGTAGAGAGCAATAGGTCAAAATGGATCAAAAGAGCTAGCCCCCTCCCTTTTAGGAATTAGAACCAAAAAAGTGGAATTTAAAGCTTTAAACAACTAATGGTTATGAAAGGACTCGAGAAAAGAAAAAATAAAAAATAAAATAATTAATTCTAAACAAAATAAAATTAGAATAAACCATCTAATAAAGTATGGATTTCCTCTTTGAAAAATTTGTTCAATAGAGTACAGCTAGATAGGGACAAGAAAAAGTCACAAACACAAAGCATGTTAGGTTATTATTTATTTATTTTTAGTATAGTGGATAAATAGTATACATCAAGAGAAAAATAGTTAGTTCATTCCATTCAAAGGGACCTTAGGATAGCTTGTGCATTTTGTGAATAAATTCACTAGATGCATGTCAATTTAATCTAAGGCATACCATGAAAATTGTAGGTAACATGAACACTAAAGCAATTGCTTGAAACTTGGCTTCTAGTTCATTGAGATCAGTCCCATTGAAAAAATCAAAGATGGCTAATGAGCCAAATTGACCAGCAAGATGAAGCTCCTTTTACAATATTATAAGTGATACTATCTTTCTAAATAATGGAAGATATTTTATGTTTTAATTATTTTGATACAAATTAGGTTGGAATATTCTAAACACCTCTTATTTGTGCCTTTATTTGGACTCTCTAACATATTCTTCAATAGCAGTATTTAAGATAAGCGTACGATGTTTGGTAAAAAAGACCTTTTAGATAACTAGCACAAAAATCATATGGAGTATAGAATCTTCAACACAACCAATAAAAGTTTTGCTTCCATCTCCAACCAGTTTATGGTATCATAAGGAAATAATTTAGCATATAGTTATATTCTTGTAATCCCATGAATCTAGAAAATTAAATTCGTTGTCCAAAAATATGCCTTATGTTAATGTTTTGTTTTGTTTTGCTATCAAATGTTGTAAACTCTTTTTATATTCTTCTTGGTGCATGCAAATATTACCTTGTCTTTAGTAATTTGGTTTTCTATAGAATATTTGATGGATTTTGCTAGTGAATTTTGAATAGAATCATTTTCTGAATGCAACTCACTACAACTGCCTTTAAGTCTTCAACCTTGGTCTTTATTGGGCCCTCTTTTTTAAGGTATTCCTTCCACATATTTATTTATATTTTATGGTTTTGTCCTTTTTTTCCAACTTGTTAAGAGTTTACCTTTATGGGTTAAGACTAAGATCTAGTTATAATTTTTAATTTTCAAATTATATTATAGTGTGGGTTTTTTAAAGATGTTATTATGGTTCCCTTTTCAATAGTTAGGCTTCTTTGAACATAACTTGTTATTGAAACTTGTACTTTTGATTTTGATTGACCATTTTGGTTGTTTGTGTATATATATTTACTCCTTAATTGTAGGATAGATTAATTGATAAGAAGTTTGCATATGTGATTCACCATAAATGAACCCAAGCTGTACTAAAATTATTTGAAGGAAAATAGTCATTTTACATTTGTGATAGATTCTATCAATATTTTTTATTGAGGGATATTTGCATGAATATATTTTATGATTTTGTTTTGGAGTTATCCAAAATTTATTATTAGTTTACCATGAACATAGATTAATATGTTCTTGGTTAATATAAGTTGTCATAGTTGTCTTTAAAGTTTTGTTATGGAACAAGGGAGGATAAGCACACTGGTGTGAAATCAATTAATATTATATTATATTGGTTTACCACCACATACAATTAATATTACCTTTTACATTTTGTTAATGTTTATTTTTTTATTTTTTTTATTTTAATTGGTTATATAGGATTTAAACGTATTTTACCTGTATTACATCATGACTATGTTGTTGCAGTATTTCATTGAACCAAATAGTATTATCACAATATTTCAATGAACCAAATAGTAATATTACAACAAACCATATTATCATAGCACCCAAGAGAAGTAAACCTTGATGTACTCTATTTAATCCAAATATTCTCACCAATTAGACTTCAATCTCATGGGCCTGGTCAACTTCTAAAATTGCATAAGTTTTAAAACTCATTTAAAAAACTATAATTGAGAAGTACTTGATTAGAAAAAATTGATAGTTTTTTAATAGTGGACCATTATGTCTATGTACTTTCCTTAACTCTTAACTATCAAGGACTATATTGGCTCTTAAAATTATCATTACACCAAAAAATGGCTTTAACGACGGCTAAAATAAGGTAATTTTTTTATGGCAGTAAACCACCCTAATGGATCCTAAGACGGTGGTTTATAACCACCCTCTTAGGATAACTATCCTCTTAAGGTCATCCTAGGAGGGAGGTTTATGCAACCCTACGAAGGTATTTTATAACTGTCCTCTTAGGGTCTAAATGAAGAAAAATATATAAAGACCATGGGAAAAGTAAAATAAGCATTTTCTTTCACTTTTCTTGTTGGATAGAGAGGTCGAGTTTGTTCAATTAGACAGAGGCTGGATAGAGAGATTGAGTTAGGGTATTTTCTCAAACAAAGGTTAGATAGAGAGCTTGAGCTATGGTGTTCGCTCAAACTGAGGCTAGACAGAGAGCTTGAGCTAAGGCATTTACTCAGATGGAGGTTGGACTATAACAACCCCACTAGAACAACTATTATTTAAACACTCATCTATACTTGTTTTTATTTCTAGACAAGATACTACTGATATATTTGTAACTACAAGAATACGTATCCATATTTGGGCAAACAAAGTACCAAGTACCTCTCCTTCAGGTAGTTGGTGAAGAGACGATCATGAGATATAATGAGAGATATGATAGAGACCACAACTTGTGAGTACATTGAAGCTCACAAAAAAATGCATTCATGTAGCTGCATTCATATAGTTGAATCTAACGAATATGATTTACCTTACATGGTGGTTGTTGTATGGATTATCCTTATTCAAAGAATCATAATTTTATTTCAAGAATGAAAGAAAACTACACTTCTCATGTGCCTTGGCACAAACAAAATCCTAGATAAAAGTAGATTATAATGAATTAATCTATCATTAGATTTATTTTCTATTGTGCTATTTTTTATAACTGGGGTATATGAAAAATAAACTATGAAGATAAATATGTCGTCTTTCTATTACTTTTTAATCATTTTAGTGGATATGATAAATGAGATTAAATTTTAAGATTTACCTAATATTAATTAAATTCTTTGGAGAACAAGTGTTGATGAGTGATGTAATTTAGTCAAAATGAATTTTATTTCTCTTGGATAAAATGCAAACTTATTGTCCTAATGCATTTACATTAGTGCATAGGCTTGATATTTTCTTTTGAATAACTCTGTATTCATCTCTTTTTGGTTGCTTTGAAAATTATTTCAATTTCATATAATAAATTTAAGAAATATATAATTCATTAAAACATATATATATATATATGTGTGTGTGTGTGTGTGTGTGTGTGTGTGATGAATATTTAGGATGTCATTTAAAATAAAATAAAAATAAAAATATAATAATATTATAATAATAAGAATATTATAAAGCTAAGTTGTGCGAGATATATTTTAAAGAGGTATAGATATTTTAATTCCTTCAATTGAATAAGGTAAGGGATTAATAATATTGACCTTTTTTCTAAATTAAATTATGAATCAAACTTTTAAGAACATAAACATCTCCTGGTGCAGTTTCCTTCCTCCATATTGTGACTTGGATTGAAAATTCCTTACCATTTGTTAGAATGAAAATATGATAAGTGGTAAGTTTATCCTCCCCTCATCATCGACCCCAGTCAAGGTAGCTTATTCAAAGGTAGGAACATCCTGGATGGTGTTATTATAGTTCATGAAACCCTGCACTCTGCCTCCCTTGCAAAGAAGCCTACTTTTTTTTCAAGCTTGATATGAACAAGGCCTTCGACAGGGTCAATTGGGATTTCCTCCTTGACATCCTCCTCAAGTTTGGCTTTCACCCAACTTGGGTCGATCTCATAAAAAGCTACTTTTCATCCTCTTGGTTTTCTATCCTTGTTAATGATTCCCGTGTTGGTTTCTTCTTTAGTGCCAGAGGCCTCCACTAGGGAAATCTGCTCTTGCCCATCCTCTTCATCATATTGGTTGAATCTTTAGGTAGAGCCCTCAAATCTGCCTACTAAAGCTAAATTATTTTTGATATTCAAGTTGTGTAAAGCATAAATCCTATCACTCATCAACAATTTGTTGATACCACCATCTTATCCACTCAATATTCTATCCTCCAGGACAAATCCATCAAGCACACCCTCCTCCTCTACAAAAAAGTGACTAGGAAAAAAGGTTAATTTCATAAAAAGTAAAGTTTTCTTCATTAATACTCCCATAGCCTGGAAAACAAAGATAGATCGAGTCCTCAGGTGCACCATTGACTCATTCTCATCCTCCTACCTTGGCCTTCCATTATTCTTAGACAATCTAAAGAAGTCCATGTGGAACAATGTCATTGAGAGAATCCATAAGAAGTTAGCTACTTGGAAAGGAAATCTTCTATCATAGGCTACCAAAGCCACTCTCACTATGGCTTACCTCCAAGGCATCCTTGTTTATTTCATATCTATTTTTAAAGTACCTCTAGCAGTATGCCACAATATCAAACAACTGTAAAAATGATCCCTATGTTCGGTAACATATGAGAAGACTAGAATCCTACTTGTTTCTTGAGACACTATGTGTAAAAGTAAAGATCAAGGGGGCTTAGGCTTTAGAAAAATATCTAAAATAAATTTAGAACTAAAAAGTATACTCAGAGGATCCTCACAAACGACATAGCTAAGTAGATTCATATTATCAAAAAGTAATATCTTGTTAATCACAAAATCCTAGATGAGGGGGCACCTCTAAGTGGATCGATCTTCTAGAAATCTATCATTCAAACCAGGCACTTGATCCAAAAATACATTTAATGGATACTGAGAAATGGTGAAAATATTAATTTCTAAAGTGATAGGTAGATTCAAGATGATCCCTTGATTGAAAATCCTAACATAGTAGATCTCAAGCCTCTTACATATGTAACCCTTGGGAGTAGGGTGGTTAACTTCATAACCCACTCTAGTAGACACCCTCAATGGAAAATTATCAATGACACCAATATATATGAGGCTACAAACTCCTTGTCCACCATCCTCAACTCAGCTACCATCCCCACCAGAGAAGGTCCTGACAGACTTGTTTGATAAGGATCTGATAGTAGCATTTTCTCAATCAAATTGGCATACAACATTCAAACATCCTCCTAGATATCACACACTTAGTTCAATATGGTATGGAAGAAAGAATTGATTCCCAAGGTAATTTTATTTTCTTGGATTGCTATTCAAAAAAAAGTTCTCACAATAGAAAATCTACACAAAAGAGGTTTCTCAGTTCCCAACAGGTGCTACCTCCGCATGGTTGATTGGGAGTTCACTGACCACTTGTTCTTGAGTTGTGATTTTTTATTTACCATCCTAGGGTTCATCTTGTATTCCTTCCACATCCAATGGTCTCCCCTAAAGTCTATCAGTGACATTTTTTCTCAATGGGTCAATCCCTTTCATAATCGCAGGCTCTGGTTCCTTTGGGAGGTGTGCCTTCACCACTTCCTTTGGAATATTTAGCTTGAATGCAACAATAGAGCCTTCATCAACTCCTCCAAGGGTCCTCTCTCAGTTACCTCTAGGACCATTGATTTCATCATAAAAATTCTAAGCTTACTCCATGCTTGTCTGCTCCCCAGTCTGCCATAAAATCCTCCATCTTAAAAACCCTCAACATCCCCTATGAAGGTGAAGGTATGGTTCCTCATATCTCTATCCACCCTATATCCAATAATCACTAGGAGCACCCCTAGAAGGATGGATCAAACTCAACTTCAATGGGGCATCCAAAGGTAACCCAGACTTTGCTAGTGCTGGGGGTGTCGTTCAATATCACCACAACAAGCTGATTCTTACCCACTAAAAATTTTTGGGCATCCATACTAATCATGTAGCTGAGGATAGAGCTCTATGGAGAGGCCTCTACCTCCTCATAAAGGATCCCAGAAGGCTAATCATCGAGGGTGACTCCATGAATGTCATTAGTTACTTGAATAACTCCAAAACTTCATCCTGGAGGGTCAACAACACAATAACAGAGGCCAGGAAGCTCCTACAATCCAGAGCCTCCTCGATGGTCCAACATAGGTACATGGAGGCCAACACCCTCACAGACCACATGGCCAACATGGGAGCCTCCCCCAAGAAGTTGATCATGTGGCATTAGAGTTTCCCCCATGACATCTTGGATGCAGCCAACTACGAGAAGCCAAGGTGAAAGTCCTAAAAGTGATGTGTCCCAACTGTAAGGGTAGGTTAGCGGTTTTACCGATTGGGGTCTCCTTGATGTTTTTGTAGAACTGGGTATCCATTTGCTATGACTTCCTCACACTAGTTTTTTTTTTGTTGGCTGGTCCTTTTTTTTAGTTTTCTTTCCTAGGATCCTCCAACCTTTTTGGTTGACCTCAAGGTGCATTGACCCTCTTTATAATAAGGTTTTTGGACCCTCTTAAAAAACCCACTTTTTATATAAAAATCTCAACTTAAAAAAAATATATGATAAGTGGCCACTTCCACTTGGGTGTGTTGTCTATAAAATGGCTTTGTTATGTTTGAGAAGGGACACACACATTTTATCTATATCTATTCTATAGGTTCATGGGAATTGCCAAGAAGAAGAGGAGGAAGCCAACTAAGAAGAAAGGAGGACTCAGAAAATTACTTTCATAGGTCACAACTTCTCCCTTGAACTAGGGTAGTAAGCAACTTATGTTTCCTTGTTTAAAAAGAAATATTGTTAATTAGATTGCCTTGTTAAGTAATGAATAAATGAGTAGAAACACTTTTGACGGTTATTTTTTATTCTGTAGCGTCACAGTAAGATTATATTCAAGAAATAAATTAAACCTTAAAAATTTAGACTCAAACCACTCCTTACTTGAATATTGAAATAAAAACAATATAAATCGCCCAACCAAAATTTAGGTAAGAGTCCCCCTCATAAACCAATTATTTTTTAGAGTAAAGGTATGTTAAAAACTAAAGATTCACCAGTACAAGAAATCCAATGATTAATCCACATGCTGAAGTTAGAAAATCTGGTTACGCTCATCTTGCAACCTTATAAAATGGAAATATATAAACATATTTGATTTCCTCCTATATGGATTTAAAAAAAAAGGACTAAGAATTTCACTAGATATGTATGTTTTTATCACTGCCAGATATATGTATTATATTAATGAATATATATTTTACACTTCCAGATATGCGTCTCTTATTTTACTAAATTTGTATGGTGTATACTACTAGATATGTGTGCATTATTCTATTGAAAATATGTGTTTCATATCACCAGATACATGTGTCTTAGTTTGTTGAATATGTACGCTTATTACTACTAAATATGTATGATTATGTCTTACATGTATGTTTTATGTTACCGGTTATATACATCACTGGTTATGGAGGTCCAATATTGTTGGATATATATATGGTGAATGCTTAATATCTTGGACCGGTTATGTTGTGTTCTAGTATGAATATATCATGGCTCACCTTGGACTAGGTATGCTTTTAAGACATAAGTTTTTCCTCCTGTATAATCCATTGTTTACATTGGTTGGGATTGGACTTGTTTTTGGATGTGCATATGATTTCTTGGGTGTTCTATAATTGCACTGTTTAGAAACTATCACCATTGGTCTACAATACAACATTGAATATTTTTGATGGACATGAGATAGGTGTCCTCCTGGGTGTGAATATTTTATACTTAAATTATTCTTGTTTGCATTGGTTCATTGTAAGTATTTTCATTCATTTCACATGCACACACTTGATCCTTGTTGATCCTATACTTAACCCTTGTGCAAAACCTTCAACGTCATCTGAAGGTGAGATTTTCATCGAGTAGTGGTGTGGAGAAGCTTATCACATTATGGCATCAACAATGTAGATACATTTTTAGAATTCAAAAATCCTAAGGATGTATTCCAACATGTAAATTATCTATACTATTCTAAAACATATTTGTAGATTTTGAAAGTCATCAATTGAAGAGGAAATTTTTTTTTTTATAATGAATTCAATTACTTTAATACTTTATACCTGCAATAATTCAAAGGTTAACATTTTCAAGGTCTGATTTGTGGACTTAGTATAAAATAGTGATTTATTTATTAAGAGAAAAGGTACAATAGTAAATTATTCATGAAGTGGAATGATAAGGATTTGTTAATTTATTAAGTTGATAGTGAGAATTGCCATTCTATCTCTTAATGGGAAATAACAATATTAATAATCATGCCTCCTATTGAAATCATTTTACACTATTTTGATTTGATAGTGGGAGTCACTTTGAAATCAGAAAGTAAAAATAATAGGGCTTATTAGTTAATTTGATTTAATAAATTATATTTACAATAATAAGGGCTTATTAGTAATTTTGATACATAGGAATTGAATTAATTGATCTATGAGGCCATTATTATTTTTTGAAAATTTCTTCTAGTCAGCATCTTGGGGTGTCTTCAGTAATCATTATTTCTTTCATTGAGAAAAGTCAATAGTCGATATTGTTGGGATGTTCTCTAGGCCTTTATTGCACTATGTCTTTTGGTCATTTATATTTCTTAGAATCTAGAAATACTATGAAAATATATGCTAATTGCATAATTGTTTCTGACTCAAAATCATGTCAAGAAATTGATTCTCTTAGGGTTAAGTTAGATAGAAGTGTTAATATTATATTTTATGAGGTATATGAAAGTCATATTACTTATGCTTTTGTCTCCTAAAAGTTAAATAAAGTAGATTTTTACAACATAAGATTTATGTGACTTTTGGATCTCATTAACTAAAGTTTTATTTTTGTTTAAATAATAATTTTAGCTTTTCTTTATAAATAATAAGTTATATAACGATTTATTTTATCGTTTCGATTATTTTGTATGTTTATGTTTCTAATATTATTTGAAAATTCAATGTATCTATACTGCTTTTCGAAATAATCTTATAAGAATAGATATCTTTATATATGTTTGTATTTTGAGAAATTTTAAATAGAAAAATTAATTAATTGAATGAACTTCTTATAACAATATACCTTTGAACAACATTAAAATTTTCAATTTTTTTAGGAAAACTAAAGCTTAGGAAATCTAGAGTAAAATTCCTATTTAAGAAACTTTATCTCCCTTAAACCTTATCAAATGTGAAGATTGATTAGGATAATTAAGTCTTTTATTTTGTTAAAATAGCATGTTGTAACTTTTATTTTAAATAAGAGAATTAATAATTATTTAAAGGAATATCTTTAGATCGTCGCTACGTCGGATAGTATTAGGTTTATTTTGCGTTATTTTGATTGAAAATAAAGAAATATACTTTATATAAATTGACTTATGATCATGTGTACTAAAAAAGTATTTCATCCATTATGTGATATTAAGTAACATGCAAAGATGTTATTCTCGGTTTGATAAGCGAGATAAGCTATATTATTATTTATTTGAAAATTGGAATGTTTCCTTTCTACTTTCATTTTTAAGGATGGTTTGAAATATTCTTTATGGGTTATAATAAATTGATTCAGTATGGTGATGTCTTTATTAAAAGTTTTTAGAAATAAGTTGATCAAATATATAAGTATAGAAATATTTTCATAGAGGAATATTAATTTGCTATTTTACTTAGTAAAATTAGCATTGTGAAAAATGTATGCCTTATTTTGAATGTTATTTTACCTTGGTAATATCCATAATTTTAAATAATTGTAGTTATAGTTTTATTTGGTTATAATTTTGTTGCTTTCTTTGGAATAAATTAAATGAATCTTCTACCTAACTTGAAGTATAACCTTAGTATATGTGGCTTGAAATCTTCTTCTAGAAACTTATTATTCCACTAAATTCATCAAGGTGGATGAATTATCCAACCACTTTATTTTTTATTAAGAAGGTTTTGAAAATTATAAGTAAGAAATAAATGGCAATGCTAGCTAAATTTCCTATTACATACCACTAAAACATTTTTATCTATAAAGACTTTTAGTAATCCTATAATGAAACCTTCTCTTTAAGGGGGATGATTCATCAAACCTATTTATTTAAATTCATCAAGGAGGATAAATTATTAAGTCATTTTGATGTCTCATCAAGTAGGATGAGCATCCACCCAACACTGGTGATTACAAGAAGGTAATCACTATGATTTTGGAGTTATTATACTCTTAAAAAGTACGGTCAAGACATGAAGGTAATGAGGTGCAGTATGAGACGTCACCTCTAGGTAATTGGATGAGTAGTATAGTGAGGGGTCCCTTACTCATTGTATAATTGGGAGATAACTAGAAGAATATCGATACTAGAAGATAGCTAGATACCAGTTCTAGTAGACTCAACGATGAGTTGGTATGGGATAACTCCCTACCAATCGTGTCATGACAAGAGATACCTAGATCTGAGCAAGTGTAATTGCAGACCCTAGTTGATTCTAGTTAAGTAGTACTATCAACTAAACACGTGGCATATATATATTCACTCTACCCTTTTGCATGTTTTAAAATCTAGGATAGAAATTAGGTCAAAGGAACCTCATTCCTCCACACTAAGGGACGAGGAATTATGCATCCATCCTCTAGGTTTCATGGGCCCTAGAGGACAACCCCAATTGTAAACCTACAAAATCTAGTAAATAAGAAGATAGGTTTACAAAAGGTACCTTTTCTATGGGTCCTGACCAATCTTGACCACTTGGAAGATCGATTGTAGTGGTTAATATTTTCCAAACATATGATTTTCTATACCTCATACTAATAAAATGTTGGGTGAACAATATACTACTTCAAAATTTCACCTTAAGACATGTCTAGATCTTGAAACCTGTTAAAATTTTCACTTTATGATTTTAGTGTGTAAATATGTTAGATTTGAGTTGTTACATTTGGTATCAGAGCCATAGGTTGTGAAGCCCTAGGCCATAAAAATATTTAAGTTGTAGGATTCTTTATATCAACTTTGTCAGCATGGAAGAGAAAACTAAAACCAAATAATTAACATGGCTCTTTTGTAACTAGAGGAAATATGGAAGATCTTGCAGCAAAAATTAAGTTATTCTAAGTGCAAATAGATCTTCTCATAAAATAAGGACATAGGAGAAAGAAGGAAAATCTAGGGAAAAGACCAAATCTTATGAAAAATGTGAAGATGATAAAACAAGGAATAATACAAAAAAATGGTTAAAAATTGTAAGAATAATTTAGAATATACAAGTGCTCAAGAAGATAAGAAAAAGGTGTGAGCATTAGAGCAAGGTTGCTACATTTGTTTAGGGTCACATTTCACCAATAAATACCATCAAAAATTTAATCAACAAGGTTTCTACATTGTGGAGGGCATCATTTCACCAATAAATACCCTCAAAGATTTGATCATAGAGAAGCATCCAAGGATCAACCTCCTAAGACATGCACAAAACTTGGAGGCCAAGAAGAGCAAGTTGTCCCTCAACTCTATGAGGTAATACATATATTTGTTGATAGTAGAGCAACAATTATATTTTTTCTAGTACTTTGAGGGACATACCAAAAAGGTCAAGATTTTTGGCTAATGGGTGGAAGGTCAAATATGGGTCAAGCTAAAACCATACAATCAATTAATGTCTATTTGATCCACAAGTTACCATAAGGTAATTATATGTTGCTTCCCTATATAAATTTGACATCATAATTGGTATATATTGATTTAAATCTCATAAATATCTTCTAAACTTGACATGAATCCACCAGAATCAATAGAAAATATATAGATGATGTGTTTGTTCAGATACACGAGTTAATCATTTCTACTAGAAATATCAGGCTTACCTTAGGTTGGATAGAATAGTTAATCGAGAGAGATCGATCCAATATTTTAAGTCATAAATTATCAGAATCAGGAGAGGATTAGACTAGACAGTGGCTTAAAATAGTTGAATCAAAGGAACAATGCACTTTAAGGGATCAAGATCACCAAAATAATTCTATGAAAAAGGTAAGGATTTTGGAGGGATGAAATTCATAAGAAGACCATTATGGAAATCCTTTGAAGAAAGGTAAATCTTACATAAGGGTGGAATACAAAGTTTCAATACAATACTCCTCTATCATAGGATAACCTGAAAGATCGTATAATGATCAGATCAAACATTGTCAAGCTAATTAGGGGAAATACATCAAAGGCTTAAGGAAGTCTCAAATTGCTAAAGGAGCTATGTTGATTTTAAAAGAGCACCAAGAGAATTATCTATGAGAGACAAAGTTTTCTCAAGGGTGAAACCTTCTAAATGCTCTATTAAATCTTTCAAGCTTAACCCTAGATTTGTAGGACCCTTCAAAATTATTGATAAAATTAGTCCTATTATCTATAAGTTGGCCTTACCAGCCATTTGTCAAAAATTCATGATATTTTCCATGTGTCCCTCCTTAGGAGACATGTTGCTAACCCTTATCATGTTTGGAATGTTTCCCATTAACAGATATCAGATTACCATCACTTTGAGGTCCATCCAGTTGGAATCCATAACTTTAGAACCAAATAGTTAAGAAAAAGGAAAATTGACCAATATAAGGTCCAATGGGACCAATACTCTAAGAAGAATTCCATGTGGGAGAATGTGATTGATATTCAACAATATTTTTCCTATTTTTTTTAAATGAACATTAATATATTTGTTTTATTTGATATGGATTTATGAATGAATGTGAACTATATTTTATGATGAATGTATAATTTATTTGAGCATGAATTTCAAACACAAGGACTGTGTTTAATCCTAGTGGGGGGAATGTAACAATCCCACTAGAACAACTATTATTTAAAAAAAATATTTATACTTATTTTTATTTCTAGAACAAGATATTGCTGATGGATTTGTGACTACAGGAATAGTTATCCATCTTTAGGCAGGTAAAGTACCAAGTACCCCTCCTTCAGGCAGGTGATGAAGAGACGACCATGAGAGGTAAGGAGGGATATGATGGAGACCATGAATTGTAAGTACATGGAAGCTCACAAAAAGAATTCATTCATGTAGCTACATTCATATAGTTACATCTAACAAATATGATTTACCTTGCATGGTGGTTGTTGTGTGGATTATCCTTATTCAAATGAATGTTTAAGAAAATGTTTTTTTTTGTTAAAACAACGTGTGTGTGTATATATATATATATAGTGCTAATTTTTATAACTAAGGGTATATGAAAAATAAGTTGTGAAGATAAATATGTCGTCTTTCTATTACTTTTTAATCAGTTTAGTGGAGATGATAAATGAGATTAATGTTTAAGATTTTCTTGATAGGAATTAAATTATTTGGAGAACAAGTGTTGATGAGTGATGTTATTTAGTCAAAATAAATTTTATTTCTCTCGGATAAAATGCAAACGTATTGTCCTAATGCATCTACATAAGTGCATATGCTTGATATTTTCTTTTGAATAACTATATATTTATCTTTTTTTGGTTCCTTAAAAAATTATTACAATTTCATATAATAAATTTAAGAGATAATTCATCAATATATATAGATAATATGTGATGAATATTAAGGATGCCATTTACAATAAATAAAAATAAAAACATAATAATATTATAACAATAAGAATATGAAAAAGTTAAGTCGTGCGAGATATCTTTTAAAGAGGTATAGTTATTTTAATTACTCCAATTGAATGAGGTAAGGATTTAATAATATTGATATTTTTCCAAACAAAATTATGAATCAAACTTTTAAGAACATAAACATCTCCTGGTATGGTTTCCTTCCTCTATATTACGACTTGGCTTGAAAATCTCTTGTCATTTGGCAGAATGAAAATATAATAAGTGGTCACTTCCACTTGGGTATGTTGTCTATATAATGGATCTATTATGTCTTGAAAGGGACACACGTATTTTCTCTATATCTATTATGTAATTTCATGGGCATTGCTAAGAAGAAGAGGAGGAAGCCGACCGAGAAGAAATGAGGGATCAAGAAAATACGTTCATAGGTCACAACTTCTACCTTACACTAGGGTAGTAAGCAACTTATATTTCCTTGTTTGAAAAGAAAACTTGTTAATTAGATTTCCTTGTTAAGTAATGAATAAATTAATAGAAACACTTTTGAGGGTTATTTTCTCTTTTGTAGTGTCACATTAAGATTATGTTCAAGAAGAAAATTAAACCTTACAAAGTTACACTTAGACCACTCCTTCATTGAATATTGAAAGAAAAACAATATAAATCTTCCAACCATAATTTAGGTAAGGGTGCCCCTCATAAACCAGTTATTTTTCAAAGTAAAGGTATGTTAAAAATCAAATATTCACCACTAGAAGAACTCCAATGATTAATCCACATGTTGAAGCTAGAAAATCTGGTTACGCTAATATTGTGATATTCTAAAATGGAAGTATATAAACATATTTGGTTTACTCTTGTGTGGATTTAAAAAAAGGACTAATAATTTCACTGAATATGTATGTTTTTATAATTGCTAGATATGTCTTATTATTGAAAAAATATATATTTTACACTGTGTCTTAGTTCGCCAAATATGTATGCTTAGTACTACCAGATATGTATGATTATGTCTTACATGTATGTTTTATGTTGTTGGTTATATACATCACTGGTTATGGAGGTCCAATACTATTGTATATATATATATATATGTGTGTGTGTGTGTGTGTGTGTGTGTGTGTTTTAGTATTAGTGAATGCTTAATATCTTGGACCGGTTATGTTATGTTTTGATATGAATAGATCATGGCTCGCATTGGACTGGATATGCTTTTAAGACATAAGTTTTTTCTCTTGTATAAGTCATTGTTTACATTAGTTGGGATTGGAATTATTTTTTGATGTGCTTATGATATCTTGGGTGTTCTATAGATGCACTGTTATCACCATTGGTCTATAATCCAACATTGAATGTTGTTGATGGACATGAGATAGGTATCCTCCTAGGTGTGAATATTTTATGCTTAAATTATTCTTGTTTGCATTGGTGCATTGCAAGTAGTTACATTCATTTCACGTGCACACACTAGATCCATGATGATCCCATACTTAACCCTTGTGTGAAACCTTTGGTATCATATGAAAAATATCTTTTTGTCAAGTAGTTGTGTGGAGTCACTCATCGCATTTTGGCATCAACAGTGTAAATGTATTTTTAGAACTCAGTATTTTTTAGCATGTATTCCAGCGTGTAAATTTTCTATGCTATTCTAAAACATATTTGTAAATTTTGAAAGCCATACATTGAAGAAGAAATGTTTGTTTTTTATAATGAATTCAAATAGTTTAATATTTTTTACCTGTGATAATTCAAAGGTTAACATTTTCAAGGTCTAATTTGTGGACTTAATTTAAAATAGTGATTTCTTTATTAAGAGTAAAGGTACAATAGTAAATTATCCATTAAGTGGAATGATAGGGATTTGTTAATTCAATAAGTTGATAGTGAGAATTGTCATTCTATCTCTTAATGGGAAATGGCAATATTAATAATAAGGCCTTGTTATTAAAATTATTTTACACTATTTTAATTTGATAGTGGGATTCACTTTGAAATTAGAAAGTGACAGTAATAGGGCTTATTAGTTAATTGATTTAATAAATTATAGTTACAATAATAAGGACCTATCATTCATTAAACCTTTGCATCTTACTCAACACTAAGAGGATCACTTTGTTTCGAATAATGTAATTTTGCAATACTTAGACTTATTATTTACTAAAATTGATTTGTTACTTTATTAATTGAATTTGTCATTTATGTTCACCTTATTTTTGAAAAACATGAAATTTTGATATGTATGAATTGAATTAATTGACCTATGAGGCCATTATTATATTATGAAAAGTTCCTCTAGTCGGCATCTTGGGGTATCTTCAGTAATCATTCTTTCTACCATTGAGAAAGTGAATAGCCGATATTGTTGGGATGTTCTCCAGGCCTTTATTGTGCTACATATTTTGGTCATTTATATTTCTTGGAATCTGGAAACACGATGAAGAGATATGCTAATCGCATAATTGTTTCTGACTCAAAATCATTTGGAGAAATTGATTCTCTTAGGGTTAAGTTAGCAAGAGGTATTAATATTATATTTGATGCGGTATATGAAAGTCATATTCCTTATGTTTTTGTCTCCTAAAAGTCAAATAATGTAGATTTTTACAACATAAGCTTTATGTGACTTTTGGATCTCATTAATTAAAATTTTATTTTTGTTTAAATAATAATTTTAGCTTTTATTTATAACAAAAAAGTTATATAACGATTTATTTTATTGTTTCAGTTATATTGTATGTTTATGTTTCTAATACTATTTGAAACTTCAATGTATCTAACTGCTTTTCAAAAGAATCTTATAAGAATAGATATCGCTATATATATTTTTTATTTTAAGAAATTTTAAATAGAAAAATTAATTAATTGAATGAACTTGTTATAACAAGATACCCTTGAATAACAATAAAAATTTCAAAATTTTTAGAGAAACTAAAGCTTACGAATTCTAGAGTAAAAGTTCTCTTTAAGAAACTTTATCTTCCTTAAACCTTATCAAACATGAAGATTGATTAGGATAATTAAGTCTTATTTTGTTAAAATAGCATGCTCTAACTTTTATTTTAAATAAGAGAATTAATTCTTATTTAAATAAATATATTTAGATCGGTGTTGCATCGAATAGTATTAGGTTAATGTTGTGTTATTTTTATTGAAAACAAAGAAATGTACTTTATATGAATTGACTTATGATCATGTGCACTGAAAAAGCATTTAATCCATTATGTGATTTTTAGTAAAATGACACATGCTAAGATGTTATTCTCAGTTTGATAAGTGAGATAAGCTATCTTATTAATTATTTAAAAATTGGAATATTTCCTTTCTACTTCCATTTTTAATGATGGTTTGAAATATCCTTTATGGATTATAATAAATTGATTTAGTATGGTGATTTATCTTTATTAATAAAAATTAGAAATAAGTTGACCAAATATATCATTATAGAAATATTTTCATAGAGGAATATTAATTTGCTAATTTACTTAGTAAAAGTAGAATGGGGGGGGGGGGGGGGGGGTTGTTGTTGTTTTTTTTTTTTTTTTTTTTTTTTTGGTGTGTGGTTGGTTCGTGCTGGGGGAGGGTGGTGGTTGGATAGTTGTTATTGGGTTTGGTGATTTTATTTTTTTTGGGGGGTGTTGTTTTTTTTTTTTTTTTTTTTTTTTTTTGTGGTTTTTTTGTTTTTGTTTTTGTTGTTTGTTTGGGGTGGTGGGTTGTTTTTTTTTGGGGGGGTGGGTGGGGGTTTTTTTTTTTGTTGTTGTGGGGGGTGTAAATGGGGTGTTTTTTTTTTATTTTTTTTTTAAAAAAAAAAAAAGTAGAATTGTGAAAAATATGTCTTTTTTTTAATGTTGTTTTACCTTGGTAATATCCATAATTTTAAATAATTTTAGTTATAGTTATATTTGGTTATAATTTTGTTGCTTTCTTTGGAATAAATTAAATGAATCTTCTATCTAACCTGAAGTATAACCTTAGTAGATGTGGCTTGAAATATTCTTCTAGAAACCTATTATTCTACTAAATTCATCAAGGTGGATAAATTATCCAACCACTTTATTTTTCATTAAGGTTTTGAAAATGATGAGTAAGAAATAAATGGAAATGTTGGCTAGATTTCATGTTAACTTACCACTAAAACATTATTATCTATAAAGACCTTTAGTAATCCTATAATGAAACATTCTCTTTAAGGTAATGATTCATCAACACTCTTTATTTAAATTCATCGAGGATGAATTATTAAGTCATTTTGATGTCTCATAAATTAGGATGAGCATCCACCCAACATCAATGATTACAAGAAGGTAATCACTATGATTTGGTAGCAGTTATACTCTTGATAAGTAAGGTCAAGATATAAAGGTAATGAGGGATGATATGGGATGTCACCTCTAGATTTTTGGATGAGTAGCACAGTGAGGGGTCCCTTGCTCATTATATGATTGGGAGATAACTAGCAGAATGCTGGTACTAGATGATAGCTAGATACAGGTGCTAGTAGACTCAACGACAAGTTGGTATGGGATAACTCATCATAAATCATGCCATGATAAGAGATACTTGGACCTAAGCTAGTATAATCGTGGGCCCTAGTTGACTCTAGTAAAGTAGAACTCTCAACTAGGCACAAGACATATATATTCATGCTACCCCCTTGCATGTTTAAAAATACAAGATAAAAATTAGGTCAAAGGAACCTAAGTCCTCCATGCTAAGGGACAAGGAATTATGTGTCCACTATCTAGGTGTTATGGGCCCTAGAGGACAATCCCAATTGTAAACCTACGAACTCTAGTAAGGGAGAAGATAATTTTACAAAAGGCACTTTTTCTAAGGGATCTAGCTATTCTTGACCACTTGGGATATCGATTGCAATGGTTAAAATTTCCAAATGTAGGATTTCTATACCTCATAATAATAAAATTTTGGGTGAACAACATACTATTAACTTCAAAATTTCACCTTATGACATGTCTAGACCTTGAAACCTATTGAAAATTTCACTTTGTGATTTTAGTGAGCAAAAATTGAATGGACAACCAGGTGTGTTAGACTTTTTTTTTTCTTTCTTTTTTTTTTTTTTTTTCTTTTTTTTTGGGTGTGTGCTGGTTGGGTGGGGGGTTCTGGTGTTGGTTGGTTTTTTTTTTGCCCGGCCTTCTTTCTTTTTTTGTTCTTTTTTGTTGCTTGTGGCTGTGTTGTTTTGGGGCGGTTGGGGTTGTTGTGGGGGTGGGGGGGGGGCGTGGGGGGGGGGGGGGGGGGGGGGGGGGGCTTGGGTGGGGGGGGCGGCGGCTGGGGCCCCCGGGGGGCCGGGTGGCGCGGCGGGGGGGGGGGGGGGGGGGGGGGGGCGGGTGGGGGGGGGGGGGGGGGGGGGGGGGGGGGGGGGGGGGGGGGGGGGGGGGGGGGGGGTGGGGGCGGGGGGGGGGGGGGGGGGGTGGGGGGGGGGGTGGTGGGGGGGTGGGTGGGGGGGGGGGTGGGGGGGGGGTGTGGGGGGGTGGGGGGGGGGGGGGGGGGGGGGGGGGGGGGGGGGGGGGGGGGGGGGGGGGGGGGGGGGGGGGGGGGGGGGGGGGGGGGGGGGGGGGGTGGGTGGGGGGGGGGTGGTGGGGGGGGGGGGGGGGGGTGGGGGGGGGGGGGGGGGGGGGGGGGGGGGGGGCCGGGGGCGTCCCGTCTCCTCCCCTCCCCCCGCCCCGCGGGCTGCTGCGGCGGGGGGGGGGGGGGGGTGGTTGTTTTTTTTGGTTTTTGTTTGTTTTTTGTGGTGTGGGGGGGGTGGGGGGGGGGGGGGGGGGGGTCCCCCTGCCCCGCGGGGTGGCGGGTGGTGGTGGGGGGGGGGTGGGCGTGGGGGGGGCGTGGGGGGGGGCCCCGGGGGGGGGGGGGGGGGGGGTGTGGCTGGTTTGGTTTTCGGTGCGGGTGTTGGTTGGTGGTGTGGTGTGGTGGTGGTGGTGGCGGGGGGGGGGGGGGGGGGGGGGGGGGGGGGGGGGGGGGGGGGGGGGGGGGGGGGGGGGGGCGGGGGGGGGCGGGGCGGCCGCCGATGGAATGGTTGTTGTTGTGATAAAATAGTTGTTAATTTTTTTTTTTTTTTTGTTTTTTTTTTTTTTTTTTTTTTTTTTTTTTTTTTTTTTTTTTTTTTTTTTTTTTTTTTTTTTTTTTTTTTTTTTTTTTGTTGGTGGTTTTTTTTTGGTGTTTTTTTTTTTTAAGGGGGGAGGTTTTTTTTTTTTGGGGGATTGAATTTTTTAGGTATTCTTATGTACTTTTAATTTTTTATTTAAAGCATTTTTGGGGGATAAGTTTTTTTTTTTGGGGGGTTTTCTCCTTTCATTTGCCGGGGGCCTCCTTCGCAGGGGGGCGCACCCACCACCCCCCAAAAGGAGGCGGCGCGAGGGGAGGGGGTGTGTTGGGGAAATATTTGGTTAGAGGGGGGGAATCTTGGCTGCGGTGGGGGGGGGGCGGAGGGGGCCCCCCCCGGGCCCGCCCCCCCCCACCCCCCGCCGCGCCCCGCCCGAGCGCCGCGGCGGGGGAGCACCCCCCCCTGGCCCCCGCACCGACGAGAAGGGGGCAGGTTAGGGGGGGAGGCCGGCCCCTTGGGAGAGTGAGGGGGTGTGGATGGATGGAGAGATGGCCGCGGGGGTGTGGAGGCGCACCCCCCCCCGGCCGGGCCCGGGGCCGGGCCGCCGCCCCCCCCCCCCTACGTAACCGAAAAGGAGCGGGAGCGCGCGCCCCCCCCCCCCCCCCCTGGCCGGCCGCAGGGGGGGGGGCGGAGCGCCCCCCCCGGGTGTGGGGACATATATAGAAGGGAGGGGAGGGGAGGGGGGGGGGGGATGGGGGGGGGGGGAGGGAGGGGATGGGAGGTGGGGACGGGACCCGCCGCGCCGGGCCGGCCGGGGGCCGGCGGGCGGGGGGGCACAGCCCCCACCCCCCCCCAAGAAAAGCGGCGGAGCAGGTCGCCGCGGGGGGGGGGAGTGGGGGTAGGGGGGGGAGGAGGGGGGAGTTATAAGGAGGAGGGGGAGGAGCAGAGGGGAGAGATACCCCCCTCCCCCCCCCCTCTTTCGGGGGGGGGGGGGGGGGGGCCCAAGATGTCCCGAGGTTTTTGAAGGGCAAGAAAAATTGGGGGGGCGCCCCCGCCCGGCGCCGCCGGCGCCGCCCGGGGGGGGGCGGGGGGGGGGGGGGCGGGGGGCGGGCGGGGGGGGGGGCGGGCGCCGCGGGGGCGCCCCCCGCCCGGGCGGGCGGGGGGGGGGGGGGGGGGGCGGGGGGGGGGGCGGGGGCGGGGGGGCGGGGGGGGCCGGGCCGCGGCCCCGGGGGCTTGCGCGGGGGGGGGGGGGGGGGGGGGGGGGGGGGGGGGGGGGGGAGGGCGGGGCGGGGCGGGGGGGGGGGGGGGGGGGGGGCGGTGTGGCGCCCGTGGGGGCCCGGGCGGGGGGGCGCGGGGGGGGGGGGGGGGGGGGGGGGGGGGCCGCCCCCCCCCGCGCCCGGGGGGGGCGGCGGGGCGCGGGGGGGCGGGCGGGGCGGGGGGCGGGCGGGGGGGCGGGGGCGCGCGCCGCGGCGGGGCGGGGGGGGGGCGGGGGGGGGGGCGGCGGGGGGGGGGGGCGGGGCGGGGGGGGGGGGGGGGGGGGGGGGTGGCGGGGGGGGGCGGGGGGGGGGGGGGGGGGGGGGCGCGGCGCGGGGGGGGGGGGGGGGCGGGCGGGGGGGGGGGCGGGGGGGGGCGGGGGGGGGGGGGGGAGGGGGGGGGGGGGGGGGGGGGGGCGGGGCGGGGCGCGCGCCGCGGGGGGGGGGCGGGGGGGGGGGGGGGGGGGCCGCCGGGGGGGGGGGGGGGGGGGGGGCGGGGGGGGGGGGGGGGGGGGGGGGTGGGGGGGGGGGGGGGGGGGGGGGGGGGGGGGGGGGGGGGGGGGGCGTGGCGGGGGGGGGGGGGGGGGGGGGAGGGGGGGGGGGGGTGGGGGGGGGGGGCGGGGGGGGGGGGGGGGGGGGCGGGCGCGGCCGGGGTGCGGGGGGGGGGGGGGGGGGGGGGGGGGGGGGGGGGGCCCCCGGGCGGGGGGGCGGGGGCGGGGCGGGGGGGGGCGGCGGGGCGCGGGGCGGGGCGGGGGGGGGGGTTGGGGGGGGGGGCGCGGGGGGGGGGCGGGGAGGGGGGATGGGGGGGGGGGGGGGGGGGGGGTGGGGGGGGGGGGGGGGGGGGGGGGGGGGCGGGGGGGGGGCGCGGGGGGGGGGGGGGGGGGGGGGGGGGCCAGGGGGGGGGGGGGGGGGCGCGGGGGGGAGGTCTGTGAGTTGAGATGTAAGTTAATCCTTTTGAGTGAAACAAGCTTTCTGGCGGGGGGGGGGGGGGGGGGGGGGGGGGGGGGCGCCGCCCCCGCCGGAGGGGGCTGTGTGGGAGGGGGGGGCGTGGAGGGGGGGGGGGTCGCGGGTTGGGCCGGCGCGGGCGCGCCGGGGGGCGCGGCTCGGCGCGCGGGGGGGCGGGGGGGGGGGGGGGGGCGGGGGGGGGGGGGGGGGGGGGGGGGGGGCCGTCGGGGTTGTGGGGGGGGGGGGGGGGGGGGGGGAGGGGGGGGGGGGGGGGGGGGGGGGGGGGGGGGGTGAGAGGAGTGGGGGGGGGGGAGGGGACGCCGCGGGGGGGGGGGGGGCGGGGGGGGGGGGGGGGGGGGGGCGGGGGGGGGGGGCGCGTCGCCCCCCCCCGGAGAAGCCACGCAGGCGGGCAGGGATGCTGCCAGGGGCGCCGCGCGCGCGTGGGGGGGGGGGGGGGGTGGTGTGGGGGGGAGAGGGTGGTGGTGTTGGGGGGGGGGGGCATCCCTGATGGGGGGGGGGGGGGTGGGGGGGGGGGGGGGTGGGGGATTGGGGGTATCCCCCCCCACACCGGCCCCCCCCCCCCCGGCCCCGCCGCCCGCCTTGGGGGGGGGTGGGGCGCGGGGGGAGGAAGGGGTTTTGGGGGGGGGCCGCCCAGGATAAGGGGCCCGGCCCCCCAGGGGGGTTTTTTTGGGGGGGGGGGGAAAAAATTTTTAAGTTGACAACCTTTAGAGTGAAACAAGCTCCTCAATCTTGGTACATCAAAATAGATAGTCACCTAGTGTAGTATGATTTCCAAAGAAGTCCTTTAGATGAAAATATCTATATCAAGAACAATGGTTCTGACATAGTGATTTTGGTGTTATATATAGATGATTTGATCATAGTAGGGATCTCAAAGAGTATGATTGATACAGTAAAATATGATTTGAAATAACCATTTGAAATAATAGATCTAGGACTTCTTCACTATTGTCTTGGTTTGGAAGTAACTCAAAAAAACCATCATATCAAAGTAACACAAAAAAAGTATGTCAATACATTGGTTGATAAATATCGCATTACTGATTGTAATTCTAAAGAAACTTTAATGGAGCCTAGACTCAAGCTATCATGATATGATAAATCACCATAGGTATATGGCACTCTATCACCAACTGATTAGAAGTCTGATATATCTAACAAATACCAGGCCAAGTATTAGTTTTTTTGTTGGTTATATTTCAAGGTTCATGTAGAATCTGAAGGTGAGTCATTGGAAAGTAACAAATAGATTTCTTCATTATGTCTGTAGTACTATAGATTTTGGCTTGGAGTACAAAAATAATAGCAAATTCTATCTATAGGGATACACAGACTCATACTATATCAAATCCATTGATGACATTTTGATTTTTGATTTTTGTACGAGTGGTTTATCATATAGAGCATAATATAAGAGGCTAAGTTGTATTCTTATAAACACGGGCCTTCCAAATAACCTTCCACTTCATTTGTTCTACAACAATCAAAGCATTTTGAATCTCATCAAGAATCCAATATTTCATGATCGAACCAAACATATTGACACTCGATGTTATTTCATCCGCGATGAAGTTCCAAAGCATCACATTTAGCTCTAGTACATTCCCACTAATGAGCAAGTTGTAAATATTTTCACCAAGGCACTTACACATGTCAAACTTGAATTATTTCACAATGCTCTGTGTATTTTCCAATAATGTAATAATGGGGATGTTAGCATATATTATATTTCACCATATTATTATATTATTTTCACTACTTAATCATAACTGATTAATCAAGCACTCCTAGGTTGGGTGGGGTAGTTATCAAAATTGTTGGTTGGTTCTTCAACCAGCCATGGAACCACTTTATTGTTTATATAATCGAACCTCAATGCAAAGCCAAGAATTGATTCATGTTTCCATTGCATTGTATTTTGTAACAATATTTGGGTTGTTACATGGATAGAGAGCTCGATCTAGGGTTGGATAGAGAGCTCGAGCTAGATATGGATAGAGAGCTTGAGCTAGGGCTTGACAGAGAGCTCAAAATTTTAAGTGGTATGCACTACTCAGGGTTTGAGGATGTAGGGAGAAATTATGTTTAAAATTTAGGGTATTCATTACAGTGAAGGTTAAGATTTTTTTTAAATGATGGTTACTTTAGAAATTGAAGATTAGAGTTGTTCTTACATACTTGGAGAATATATTTGGTTGTTTTTTTCTTGGTTATGCTCGTTGTCAAGGTCTATGGGCCTGTCAAGCCCATAAAGAGAATGTGGATATCCCAAACTTGACACTTAGCATGTCAATCTACCTCTCCACTATAAATGATTTGGATGTTTGTTGAAATTCTCTTTATAGGGCATGTTGATTTCTAGTAGAAAATATTGGTAAGAAGGATATGGCAAAGTTGTTGAAGCCATGAATTATGAACAAAATTTTCAATGTGACAACATAAATGAACATATAATGGCATATACTAAGAATAGTCCTTTATGGGCTTGGGGATGTAGAGGGTTTAGGTTTTGAGGATGCTACAGTAACTAGTTAACTAATGATGTGTTATGTAAAATTATATCTATGAGTTAGAATTTGATCCATATTGCTATGTATTGTTGAAAAGCTTCATAACTCCTGATGTACTAAGGAGTTTCACTACTACTGTAATCTACTATCGTAAATATTCATGTTAATATGTTTTCTTCTTTATAGTGATGGTTAAACTTTATTGCTAAATTGATTTAATTTTGCTATGTGCTATTGCATTTGCTATTATGGTATAAAGTGGGTTAGTAAATGTACTATTGTGTTTGCTATTATATCTATTTTTTATATGATGGTTATTTTAGAAAATGGAAATTAGAGTCATTCTTACATACTTGGAGAATATATTTGGTTGCTTTATTCTTGGTTATGCTCATTGTCAAGGTCTATGGACCTGCCAAGCCCATAAAGAGAATATGGATGTCCCAAAATTGATACTTAGCATGTCAATCTATCTCTCCACTATAGATTATTTAGTTGTTTGTTGAAACTCTCTTTATAGGGCATGTTGATTTTTAGTAGAAAATATTGGTAAGAAGGATATGACAAAGTTGTTGAAGCCATGAATTATGAATAAAATTTTCAATGTGACAACAACAATGAACATATAATGACACATACTAAGAATAGTCCTTTATGGGCTTGGGGATGTTGAGGGTTTAGGGTTTGGGGATGCAAAATACTTAAGGTTTGGGGATGCTACTGTAACCAGTTAGTCAACAATGTGCTATGTCAAATTATATCTATGCATTAGAATTTGCTCCATCTTGCTATGTATTGCTGAAAAGCTTCAAAACTCCTAATGTACTAAGGAGTTTCACTACTACTATAATCTGCTATCATAAAGATTCAAGTTATTCTATTTTCTTCTTTACAGTGATGGTTAAGCTTTACTGCTAAATTGATTTAATTCTACTATATACTATTGCATTTGCTATTATGGTATAAAGTGGGTTAGTAAATGTACTATTGCATTTGCTATCATGTCTATTTTTTTAAAATGATACTTGGAGAACATATTTGGTTGCTTTGTTCTTGGTTATGCTCACTATCAAGGTCTATGGACCTACCAAGCCCATAAAGAGAACGTGGATATCCCAAATTTGACACCTTTTAAAATATCTATTTAGAAAGGCATCTATCATGATTTGACAATGCTGAAATGAAATATATAATATGACAATATGATAAACATGCTGCTCATAAATTTTCATGAGCTAAAATGGCATTATATGATCTTGGCACATGTGCTACCATAGGGTTTTTAACTATTGGGTCTTCTCCACTACTTGTTTAGATGATCTCTCCTATCATTCTAGTTCTGAAATAAAATTTCCAAGCTTTGTTTGATTATGTTGATTATTTTATTCAAGGTTTCATACAATAGTCTGTAATTGCAAATATCTATTTTTTGTTAGTTATATCATCATATAACTTGCAAGTGGAAACAAATTTTGTTTCTTTCTCTACTTAATACTTTTGCAAATTCTATTTCCCAAGGTTTTTGTGGGTGGATTTGTCTAAGTGTTTCATCATGTAGTTCATGCGGGTTAGTTATTGGTTTTGCAAATATGCTTTTCTTCTTGAGGGGTTTTGCCTTATGAAGGTAGGTAAAAGTCTCTAGTTTAGATTTGTTGATATTCTTATAATACCAAATATTTAATTTTTATTATTATTGTCCTTTCAATGACTACTATTGATTTTACTTTTGCTTTGATGATTTTTATAACACCAAATATTCTACTTGCATCTCTATTATTGTTTTAAAGGCTATATTGGTTACTTTTGATGGTTTGCTTTCATATCTACAAAATCCTCTTAGTGTTAGATCTCTTGAGATGATACAATACTTCTTCACTTTATATGAAACAAGTTTAACTTTTATTGAAATTTATGTTCTATCAAGTAATACAAACCTATAATTTTAGTCCTTGAGATAACTTGAATATGAAATCTGAATAATTTATCAATTAAACAATTTGGGAGTTTCTTTTTTCATCATATTAATGATTATCATAAATTTGTGATAATATTTTCTTGATAAACATATATTCTTATTATATCTTCTACATATCTTGTATTCCCATTCTTCTTATTCATATATTGTATTCCCACTCTCACTGTTGTTCATAGAGTCATGCAATTTACGTAACTTAGAGGATGTTATTATTAAAACTTTAGTATGAGGTTTTTAACCATCTATGACTTACCAGCTTGAAATCAAAATTTAGTAAGAGCCCATAAAGTACCTCTTAAACATTGGCAAAATTAGAATTACAAGAAAGAAAAAATGGTGACCACTATAAGGTAAGAATCCATAATATGATGTAGCTTTTATCATAGCCCTTGTGAGGGAAATTTTCCCATGCAACTAAGTCAATGTTTGAAACTTAGTCTTGGATTTGATGAGTTTCGAGTTCTCTATCATTGAGCTTTTGTTAGCATCTTGAATAATATAAGTTGGATAAAACTTCTTGAGTACAAGGAACACCCAAACCCTTAAGGTTTTCATTTCTTAATATCATTTTAGAGGATCTATGATCTATAGAGTTTACACCTTGAAATATTACCATTTTTTTGTTGTTTCTATTTGAGTGTATGTATGTAACATTCTAGTAATTGTTGTCTTGTAATTATTCATCAATATAGCATTCATGTACTTTGGTTCCCTGTAGATTCATCGATTGCATTTGACTATAGAGGATCAAGGTCAAGGAAATTTTTAGGGCATAGGTCTAGCCTGATATTCTTGGTTTGGAGTCTAAGATCCCCTGTAGGGATACATCTACCCTACCATAAGATTCAAATAAGTGAACAAGATTGAATTTAACTAGGCCTGATCATTATATTTTAGAATCTAAGAGTGTTTTATTTCTGCATGTATTGAATAAAATGTAGAGTAAGTGAAAATAATATAATCAAGTAATAATGAGTATAGCAACTCGATCATACCATCCTTTCATTCAATATTTTTTGTATCCACTTGAATATCCATACTTTACCTATTACATATCTCAAATATAACTTTGTACAACTTCAAAGTAGCATTTGTGAAGAATTTTACATTACGCTTCTTAAATGTTAAGTGGTATTGTTGGTTGGTAAACTGATTAGAATCCATTTTTTATAAGCACTCCAAGTATTGAAATTACTTCTACAGAATTTGAAACTTCATGAAACTAAAGATCATTTATTTTTATTACTTCATGAATAGATATTTTGAACAAACAACAAGTGTAACACAACTTGAATCCTCCATATATATTCTAGGGTATCCTCATAAACAAAAATACTTGATCATGAGGTTTTAGAATAATCTAGTATATACCTTAATTAGTTTATATGTCATGATTGTTATCTAATATCTCTATTTTTATAGTTTTTAACTATTCAATATCTCTATTTTTATAGTTTTTAACCATTGGAGCTTGCACTAGACTAGTGTTCAATAGCATTTTTATTTTATCCTCCTCTTGAAGGTTGGTTTCTTGCTCTCATATCCACCATTTTTCATTTGTTTCTTGCTTTGACTAGTGAACCTCATTTTTCATTCTCATTCTTCGGTGTGATTATAGAGGTTTCTTTCCTTTCATTCATGGATGTCAAAATGTTTTAATAATGTTAGGGATGTCCTTGTTACTAAATCAAGTCCTTTAACAACCCACTTATTTCCCTATAGGACCACCTATATACCCAGTGTCACATGAACAGGGATAGTATGATAAACTTGTACAAAAAAAGCACATACCTCAACCATACCCATTTGTTCACCAACAAAACCTTGCAATATTTTCTCAACAAGGGAACCCTACCCATACAATCCAAATTTCCAACTTGCACATCCAACACCCTTCCCCACAACAATTGCCCCAATATCCATTATTTCCCTAAAATCCTCAATGTCAACCAACCCCTCAGGAAGAACAAGAATTGCAAGTGTAGCTAAATGAACTGAAGCATATGGTTTCAGCTCTTCGATCACTCTATACAAAAGAGTATGAACTTGATGGAGGGAACATGTTATTTCCTCAATAGAGAAATTTTTAGATGACAGATCAAAGGAACTAGTTTTTACCCCAAAAGGAAAATTTTTAGATGATTGATCAGGTATAGAACTATATGGTGAATCAATCCATCGTATTTAGTCAACCAATGACTTATCATCCCATAATGAACCAACCAATGATGATTCAAGTATTTGTACCTTAGGATGACACAATAAAAGTACATGTGATACCCAATCCATTCTTGATGGGTAGAAATTGCACATTTTTCCAAAGTGTTGCCATGTACAATAACCACTGAGATGGGTCGATAATTCTTGCAGGAGATTCCCCACCTAAGCATAGAGAATCATTCCCCCTTCACCAGTGATAGAGCCTAAGATTATTAAAGAAGAATATGAAGACAAAGGGCCAAAACTAATAGGGGAGTGTGAAGTAAAATAAAAATTTGAAGATGCAAAACCAAGTGTTAGAGGGAATGCATTAGAGCATAAACTAGGGTTTTATCAGAGCAAAACCAATTTATGTGGAGGAAAAATCAGTAGCAACCCAATGATAGTGAATTTCATTGTAGAAGAGGATTTGGGGCACATACCCATGGTGGGAGAGAGATTTTTGAAGAAAATGCATGTAAATTCTAGATAAAAATTGAAGTCATGTAAGAATTTGAAGATTGGGGACTTGCCCTAGGAGAAGCATAGGAAAAAGAATCCATAGTTAGTCAGAGAAAATAAACCCTAACCAACACTTTTGGGGCTGGATTTGCTAGAGAAATTTTTGGTTGGAAGTGAGAAATGCCTAAGGAAGTCATTCTAAGACAAGAAAATATTGTTTTGGCCTTGAAAGGAGTTGTTAGGTGGATGGTGGTGCCCATTCAAATGAAAGAGAAGGTCCTTTCGACCATATAAAAAAATAAATGAGGACCAAACAACACAAGTCAATCTAAGGGTCATCTAAACTAATATTATCTAAGTGGAAAGGCACTCAACCAATCCGGGAAGGAATGGTAGTTGTTTAGAAGAGCTTGCAAGTTGCCCAAAAGCTATAAATCATCATGTTGGGAGAAATATTAGTCATTTGTGAGGTTTGGGTCATCCAAGGCCAAGGGATGGCTATCTAAAGTAAAAATCAAGCCATATGAGGCTTGGTCATGACCATCTAGAACCAATATGTCTGATGGTAGTTGGCCATCTAGAGCAAAGAGTGGGTTGTCCAACTTATGGTGGAGGTTGACCATTCAATAGAAGTCACTAATTTTGTGTGAGAGGTTATTCGATGACAAAGTTGTTTAAATATTGGTCAAGGTCATCTAGTGGATGGTAGAGATGATGAACTGATTGATTATGTTCAACAAAAGCATTGTATAGGGTAAACCATGACAAATTCTACAAATAGTATTTTTGTATTCATTGCCAAAAAAAATCTTTTGGGGCCCCAATTGATCACTTTTTCCATTTCATCTCTACGTAACTATTTTTTTGCATTGAAATTTTATTCTCTTCCCTCCATTTTAAATTTAAAATCAGATAATATTCTAAGGGAGAAGAAAAGGGTGCACATGTTGGGCACATGGTGCAAGAGTGACACGTGACTACATCAATAGAGCGTATGGTCACATAGAAGAAGGTGGGTGATTCATGAAGGGGGAACCTTCCCTTTAGCTTGTGTGGTTGCTTTTTGTATTCTAATGAGTGCCCTAGCCAAGGGGGGCTAGGGGATCCTCCCTTAAGGCTTAGAGCCCTTGAGGTCTATGGTTCAAATCCCATTTGCTCAACTTTTTTGTTGAAGACTATGACATCATCTCTCTGACTAAGGATGTGGCACATCTTAATACGTGGCACTATATGATGATTTCACCCCTTCTTGCTTATGCATATTGACATGGATCCCTATGATAACATGCCACTTAGTGATGACATGATACCTAATGATGATGTGGCACCATATCATGACATGGTATCGAATGATGACATGTCAATCAGTGATGATGTGATAACCAATGATGATGTGGTATTTAATGATATGTCAGGTGATGTGGCACATGATGACACTAAAAATATTAATATGTCAAGGGTCAACATATCAAAGGATGGCATGGAAGACAGAGCATTGTAGCACGAGTGGTAACCATTCCATAAATAGAGGAATAGGATGATAACACTCTTGGAAACTCCACTTGTACTGTGTTTTGGACTACAACTCCCACGTTCCACATTCACTCTACAACTATGATCTCTACACACAAAGAATCCAATATACACTACAACTACTAATGGTAAACACATTGAATACAAATTACACTCAACATAGGTAGAATACAAGTTAATTACATTACTTATGGTATAGCATTATAGAATATTGCACAATGCATATACAATCTACATTCATACTACAATGTCTACACTTATGGGTTGCCAATATATGGCTCTAGTCTCTCCCTAGATACACTAGATATCCTCAATACATAGATATGAATAGTCTCACTGTAGGAAGTAAATCCACCTCCCATAAGAAGAAGAAATGATAAAGGATTTGTCCAAGTTTGACAATTTTGACAAGTTTTGTAAATCGTACAGGTAGGAGTAAATCATACAACCAGAAGGGAAAAACCATACAAAGTGAATGAAAACCATACAATGTGCAATAAAATGAAATGAAATGCATGGGAAATATGAATTAAGTTGTAATTGCGCATGATTTTGATAAATAAGGTGTTTAAACTTAGTAAAAGTCTTAATTATGTATTTTGTTATGCATGGGAAGTTGTGGATAATGAATTGCCTCAGGAACCACTTTGGAATGACCTAGGAAACATTATATAAGGCCCTATTTTCAATTTTGATAGTCTAGTTATATTTTGGTTATAGTCTGAATACATTATGGTTAATCTGGAAGTGTTAGGAGTTTTGGCTATGTTATTATATAAAGTGTTATTGCATATCTATGATTGTTGTATACCATTGTTGAAAATTAATGAAGAATAATAAAAACTCATAGTTTTTCTCATGTACTATATGATTCTTGAATGGTAGAATAGTAATTTACAGTTTATCCCTATTGCATGTACTACTTTTTGGTTGTTATTGCTAGTTAATGCATTGTTATGGAGGAATTGGATTAAAACAGCATTGGTGTGGACCTAATGAATGATCTATGATGATGATGATGATATCAATAGATATGTATTGAACACTATTGTATGATTTTTGGACATCACCATTGGATATAGAACTCTCTCCAGCCTTGTTGATGTACCTTGCATGTTAGTGGAATTGGATTAATTACCATATTAAACCCTTACAAAACTTATCTGAGAGAGATTGGTCCAGGAGAATATCCAATTTGACACTTGGTTGTATTTTTATTTTATACAAATCGTACACCATAGCGCTTACAAATTGTACAGAAGGCACTTACCCAATTTGGTAGTTTATGCGATTGAGGAAAACTTACCCGATTTGGTAGTATTGGGAAATCGAACAGTTTGGTTACAAAACTGTGTACAGTAGCTTGCAAAACTGAATCTGAAGGATTGGATAAGTGTGAAATCATACAAAATCTATCACTATACAATTTGGGATCATACAATGGTACGATTTAGGTTTCGTACAAGCTATTTTGTTATCGCACATTGCTAGTTGTAAAGATTGTACGATTGTACGATTTGGTCCATCAATTGGGAATAGCAAATTGATAATTCTAAGACTTAGAAACCACCTCTCCACCAGGAATACTACACCCCTATGCTACATTTGGTACCATTGCCTTATCGAATCTAGTATTTTTGTTAAAATGGGTCAAATTAACAAGAATACTACAAAATCAAAGGTGAATGATAGACACCAGTGTGCAAAGACGTAGGAGATGGAAAGTACGAGAGAACATTCTAGTAAGAAGGAGTACAAGAATTTATTGAAGAGAGAATGCAAGTAACTCAGATCATAGTACACATGAACAAAAAATAGAGTAAGTTTGGGAATCTGAAGGAGATTTTGAGGCATTGTTGATAGAGACAGAAGAGGAGGTACCAGAACCACCTAGCATAGAGGCATGAGTTGATACAGAAGTAGTGCACGAGAAAGGAGAGTGGATGGTGACACCTAAGAAAGTGATAAAAGGGTTGTAAGGGAGTGTAGAGGATGGGAGTCAGGCACCAGGGCAACATGGCGCAAGGTCTCAGGAGGAAGGACCAAGACCATCTCCCTCACATCAGTGAAGGAAGTCATGAAGTGAAGATGCACGTGAGTTTGGTCAATGATTGGTGGGATAGAATAAGATATCTTGGATATAAACTTCTGATGATTACTATAGTAAAATATCCCTAAGGAGGAATCAGACAAATATTCCACAGGAGACCTCAAGTGATGAGGATAATTCTTTGAATATGGCTAACAAGACAGCCAAACAAAGATGTCCACCTTTTATAGGTGAGGGTAAGGAAGACCCCATAAGATATATTGGAACATGTATAACCATTTGGTGAGAAAATGATGTAGACCAATCATATGATTGGTTGACTTTATTTCTTGCTACCTTGAGAGGATTGGTGATAGATTGGTATCTAAAGAGAGAAAATACAACAAATTTTTGGACTTGGAATCAAGTGAAGGAGAAATTCATTGAAGAATTTTGACCTTTGAATGATGATGGAGATATTGTTACGAAAATTTGTATGATGAAGCAAAAGCTAGATGAAGATGTAAAATCATACAACCACAGACTAAAATAGTTAGTTGATAATATGCAAATGCCCTTGGCAAATGTACTAGTGAAGCGGTGGTTTGTAGATGAATTGATAAAAAAATATGAAGGCAGTACCATCAGAGATGTATGAGGAAGTTGTAAAACATGTAAAGAATTTTGAAAGTGAATCAAAATAGATGTACACAGGAATTTTATCTCATCTCAAGTCCAATAACATAGATAGTTGAGAATAAGACAGTATATAGAGGATAGCGACATCATTTCATTAGGAGTTCAAAAAGATCATGAAATAACAAAGAAGCAAACCTGATAAGAAAGATATTTGGTGCACAAAATGCAAGACTGAAGGTCATACAAATGTAAAGTGTCCATAGAATGACTATTTTCATATCTGTAATGTGATGGGATATGAGGTGATGCTATGTCCATATAATGCAAGAGTACATCCACAGGTCCTAATAATCCAGGAGCAGGAAGAGAAATCGAAGGCCCTAGGAAGCGGGCAACAAGCAATGAGTGGCAGTTATAGAAATAACCTGTGATATGGAAGGTAGAACTAGGGCAATCAAAAAGGAGGATAGATTCATTTACAGTATGATTCGAAAGGGAGATCGATTATACAGTGTTGTAATTGACAAGAGTGGAGGTATTTCACAAAAAACTATCCTTCACCTCAGAGACAAGAAATGCAATAAGCAAACACTACACAAATGTGTAGGTGGTGTGGTTTGGGTAACCACAAGGAGGCAAATTGTACCAAGAAGGCGAGTTCGAGTAACCCATAGAATGTAAATTATTTAGATATTGGGGTTCCCCAAGTTAAGAAGGAAACCCAAGAAGTTTTAGCCATGACAAGGAATCGAGATAAAAAGGACAAGTATCCTGAGCTAGCAAAATAAAAGTAGTGCTAGAAAGTAGCAAAGAAAATACTACAAGATGAAGCACAAAAGGCTAAACAAGTGAAGTTAACAAAATAAAAGGAACTAAAAAAGCCATCAAAATAGAAGGTGATTATGTAGAGTCTGGCAGCATAGGTTTTGGATACCACAATAGAGATCAAAGTGGTAAACCTATTGGAAGCTATTCCATCATTACAGAAAGTGATGGTGGAAGAAATACAACTGCATAAGGTGATGGAAGTGCAGAGCCAACCGATTTAGGAGAAGGAACAAAAATACCAATTCATGGATCCTACTATATTGATGATTGATGTGGGAAATAAAATTGTGTTAGTTCATATGGAGATCCTAGGGCACAAATTGACACAAGTCATTGTGGATGGAGGATCCAACATCAATGTGCTACCTAAAAGGATATGGCTAGAACTAGGCACTCCATCTCTATGGACATCGAGCTTTCGATTATATGGTTCTAATTAGTATGGTATCAAGACAAAGGGAGTCTTGATAGCACAACAAGTGGTGATAGTTGAGCAAGAGTTTGTCTTGGATTTCATTGTGATTACTATGTAGAAGCCTTCATATGATGCTCTATTAGGAAGGGGATGGCTACGTGTAGCCAAAGTTAATCATAAATGGGAAAAGAATCAAATCACTATCAAGAAGGGACAACACAAATATATGATTAACTTGACCAATCAGAAGGTCAGTGAGGATGTAGCCACCACCAATGAATCAAAAAATTCCTTGGGAGATGAAGGATATGAACCAGATGGAGAAGGAATGTTGCACTTGGATGAATGTAGCGAAGATGAAGCTCAATATGATAGTGGATTTCTTCATTGGAAAATGGAGGAGTACAAAATTTTTTAGCCCAACTACCTCTGTATTGAGTCAGAGGAGATCAAGGAAAACCAAGACAAAACCAAAGTTAGCCAGGAACCTAAGAAGGAGGTAGAAGAGAAATGGACATTTTCAAAAAATTTTACAGAGTATACAGTAGGAGATGCAGAAATTGATACAAGACCAACACACCCAAAGAATGTGGAGAAAGTAGCAAGTGAGCCAAAGAATATCAAATATGAAGGACCTCGGATAGTGGAAATCAATCTAGGGATGGAGGATGAACCTAGGATGATTCACTATGGCAAAGATTGGAACCTTGTACTAAAAGCGATAGCTTTTAAGATATTATTGGAATATAAGGATGTCTTTGCATGGACATACAAGGACTTGAAGGGAGTACCACTTGAGCTATGTGTCCACAAGATAACACTAGTTTCAAGAGCACAACCCATAAGGAGGAGACCATATAGAATGAACCCAAAATATATTGCATTAGTTAATTTAGAGATAGAGAAGATGTTGGAGGTAGGAATCATCTTCAGGGTTACGACCAGTGAGTGGGTATCACCTATAGTCATCACCTTGAAGAAGGAAGTGGACAAAATCATAATATGTGTGGACTTTAGGAGTCTAAATGTAGTAACTATTAAGGACCCTTTCCCTATTCCCTTCATAGAATTCCATCCTAGAGGAAGTTGTAGGACATGAGATCTATTCATTTTTGGATGGATTTTTGGGTTACAATCAAATAAGTATAGTCAAGGAGGATAAGTTGAAGACCACATTTATTTTGGAGAATGGCATCTATGCATACAATCGAATGTCATTCAAGCTTTGTAATGCCCCAACTACATTTTAGCGCATCATACTATATATATTTGATCAGTTGGCAATATGGAACTTCAAAGTATTTTTGGATGATTGGTCCATTTATGGGAATATCAAGGAGCATCTTCCTGCCCTTAGTGAATGCATGAGTAGGTGCAAAAATGCACAGATTTCATTAAATCCTAGGAAGTGTTACTTGATGGTACCATATGGAAAATTTTTAGGACACATCATGTGCAGTGAAGGATTAAAAATAGATCCTAATAAGATCCGTGTGATATTGCACATGGAGGAACCATTTGATGTGAGTTCACTTAAAACCTTCCTTGGATTGATGGGGTATTATCGAAGGTTTATCAAGAATTATGCACATGTATCCTATCCATTGGATTCATTGATGAAGAAGAATGTTTCTTTCAAATGGATAGAGGAGCACCAAGGAGCCTTCGAGGAGTTGAAGTTCAAGCTTGTTAGTAGCCCAATTTTGGTATTTTTAAATTGGGATAAGGAATTCCATGTCCATATTGATGCTTCAAATTTTGTAATCAGATGTGCCTTGGCACAAGAAGGATAGTTTAGGTTGGATCAACCTATTTTATTTGCTAGTTGCCTATTGTCAAGGGTGGAGAGAAATTATAGTACAACAAAAAAAGAAGCTTTGGGAATGGTATATGTAGTCCAGAAGTTTAGGTATTACCTACTGGTGAATCCCTTTGCTTTTTACGTAGATCACCAAGCCCTATTGTACTTGATAAATAAACTGGTGATACAAGGATGGGTCAATAGGTGGCTCATCACCCTATAGGAGTTCGTATTCCAAGTAGTAGTAAGACCTAGTAAGAAGCACGTAATTGTAGACCAGTTGTCTCAGATATAATCAGGAGAACCTGTAGGTACAAGGGTTCTAAATGAATTCCTTGATGCGCAGTTGTTTGCCATCAATGTTGTTCCATCATGGCACAAGTTGATTGGCTAGTATCTATCCACAGGAGAGTTGCCACAAGAAATAATGATAATTGAGAAAAAGAAAGTGATCATGAAATCAACACCTTTCCAAGTGATAGTAGGATTGCTATATAATATGGGAAGTGATGGTATCTTATGAAGATGTGTGATGGAAGAAGAAGTTAAACCAACATTGAAAGAAGCTCATGAAGGCTTAGCAGGAGAGCACATGGGACCAGATGCGATCACTAGGAAGATATTACTAGTAGAATTATGGTGGCCCACACTGTATAATGATGCAAAAGAGTATGTGAAAGCATGTGACACTTGTCAAAGGGTAGGAAAGCCAGTAAAGAGGGACTTTATACCTTTGCATCCATCACAACCCCAAGAACTATTTGAAATATGGGGATTGGACTTCGTTGGACCATTGAAGACATCTCGTAGAAGGAAGTGTAGGTACATTGTAGTAGCAAAAAAATACTTGACAAAATGGGTCAAAGCAAGAGCATTACCTGATAACTCAGTCAAAAGTACAACAAGATTTTTGTATGAGTAGGTAATTACAAGATTTGGTATTCTACTACAGATAACTAGTGATCGAGGAGGGCACTTTGTAAATGAGATTATCAAGATGTTGACAATGAAATTCAAGATTTTGCACACATTGTCTAGTTCATACTATCCCAGAGCGAATGGGTAGGTGGAAGCAACAAACAAAGTCTTGGTATCTACTTTGTATAAAACCTGTGGAATAGAAGGAGCAGATTGGGAGGAAAGGCTACCATCTATTTTGTGGACATATAGAATAACTTTTAAACCAACAATAGATCATACACCTTTCCAATTAATGTATGGATAGGAGGTAGTGGTGCTAGTTGAATTCTAGATACCAAGTTTGAGAGTCACAATGGAGCATCGCTTGGGTGATCAAGAAATTTTGGAAGAACGACTGACAACATTGATCAAGTTAGATGAAAGAAGAGTCATGGCACAATGGATAATTGAAGTAGCTCAAAAAATAAGGAATTTGTGGCATGAAAAACACTTGAGAAAGTTAGAACTTAGTCCAGGTGACTTGGTTCTTTATTCATTGATTAAATAAGTTATTTTTATAATTATTAAATTAGTTAAAGGTAGGAAGTGAGGATTATGAAGTTAGGGATATGAAGTTAGGGGTATGAGACATTAATTGATTAAACAATTGATTTTTGTAAGTATTCAATTAGTGAGGGGTATGAAGTGAGGTGTATGAAGTGAGGGGTATGAAGTTAGAGGTATGAAGTTAGTGGTATGAAGTTAAAGGTATGAAGTGAGGGGTAAGAAGAAATATTGATGTTCTTTGTTTTTGAAAAAAAAAACATTGATTTTTTTTGGATTTTCTAAAGTTTTTGAAAAAAAATTGATTTTATATGGTTTTGATTTTTTGTTTTTTTTTTCTAATGTTAAAAATTAAAATTTTAAAATTCCTAAGAAAAGAGAAAAAAATTTAAAGTTAAAATTAAAATTTTAAAGTTCCTAAAAAAAAAATTAAAGTTAAAATTAAAATTTTAAAGTTCCTATTTTTTTTTTAAATTAAAGTTTACAATTAAAAAAATAATTAAAAAACAATTATTTAATCAATTAAGGTCTCATACCCCTAACTTCATACCCCTCACTTCATACCCCTAACTTCATACCCCTCAATTCATACCCCTAACTTCATACCCCTTAATTCATACTCCTAACTTCATACTCCTAACTTCATACCCTTAACTTCATACCCCTAAATTCATACCCCTCAATTCATACCCCTCAATTCATACCCCTAACTTCATACCCCTCAAAACATACCCATTGTTCATACCCCTCACTTCATACCCCTTTGTTCATACCCCTCTCTTCATACCCCTAACTTTAATCAATTAAGATCTCATACCCCTAACTTCATACCCCTCACTTCACACCCCTTTCTTCATACCCCTCACTTCATACCCCTTTTTTCATACCCCTTTATTCATACCTCTAACTTCATACCCCTAACTTCATATCCCTTTCTTCATACCCCTAACTTCATACCCCTTTCTTCATACCCCTAACTTCATACATATTTATTCATATCCCTTTCTTCATACCCTTTTCTTCATACACCTCACTCAATACCCCTTACTTCATACCCCTTATTTCATACCCATAACTTCATTTACTTCATACCACTTTCTTCATATTCCTAAGATAGGGATATGAGACATTAATTGATTGAAGTGGTTTTTGTAAGTATTAAATTAGTTAGGGGTATGAAGTGAGGGTTATGAGCTTAGGGTTATGAAGTTGGAGGTATGATACATTAATTTATTAAATAATTCATTTTTTAAATATTCAATTAATGTGGGGTATGAAGTGAGGGATATGAGGTGAGGGGTATGAAGTTAGGGGTATGAAGAAAGGGGAATTAAATAAGGGGTATGAAGTAAGCGAGATGAATAAATGGTTATGAAATTAGGGGTGTAAAGTGAGGGGTATAAAAAAACATTGATGTTTTTTGTTTTTGAAAAAACATTGATTTTTTTATTTTCTAAAGTTTTTGAAAAATTTTTTGATTTTCTATGGTTTTGATTTTTTGTTTTTTTTCTAAGGTTAAAATTTTAAAATTAAAATTAAAATTTTAAAGTTCCTAAAAAAAAAGGAAAAAATTAAAGTTAAAATTAAAATTTTAAAGTTCCTATTTTTTTTAATTAAAGTTTACAATTTAAAAAAATAAAAATAAAAAACACTTCTTTAATCAATTAAGGTCTCATACCCCTCACTTCATACCCCTAACTTCATACCCCTAACTTCATACCCCTCAATTCATACTCCTAACTTCATACTCCTAACTTCATACCCCTCAATTCATACCCTTAACCTCATACCCCTCAATTCATACCTCTTTTCTCATACCCCTTACTTCATACCCCTTTATTCATACCCCTCTCTTCAAACCCCTAAATTTAATAAATTAATGTCTCATACCCCTAACTTCATACCCCTCACTTCACACCCCTTTCTTCATACCCTTCACTTCATACCCCTTTCTTCATATCCCTAACTTCATACCCCTAACTTCATACCCCTAACTTCATACGCCTTTATTCATATCCTTTTTTTCATATCCCTTTCTCCATACACCTCACTTAATACCCCTAAGTAATTGAATACTTACAAAAACCACTTCTTTAATAAATTAATGTCTCATATCCCTTTCTTCATACCCCTCACTTCATACCCCTTTCTTCATACCCCTCATTTCATACCCCTAACTTCATTCACTTCATACCCTTTTCTTCATACCCCTAACTTCATATCCCTTTATTCATACCCCTTTCTTCATACACCTAAGTAATTGAATACTTACAAAAACAACTTCTTTAATCAATTAATATCTCATATCCCTTTCTTCATACCCCTTTCTTCATACCTCTCACTTCATACCCCTTTATTCATACCCCTAACTAATTGAATACTTACAAAAACCACTTTTTTAATAAATTAAGATCTCATACCCCTCACTTCATACCCCTAAATTCATTCACTTTGTATCATTTCTTCATACCCCTAACTTCATACCCCTCACTTCATACCCCTCACTTCATACCCCTAATTTTATACCCATAACTAATTAAATACTTACAAAAACCACTTCTTTAATCAATTAATGTCTCATACCCCTAATTTCATACCCCTAATTATTGAATACTTACAAAAATCACTTCGTTAACTAAACCCTAAATTCTAAATCCTAAAGTTAGGGGTATGAGACATTAATTGATTAAAGAAGTGGTTTTTGTAAGTATTCAATTAGTTAGGGGTGTGAGATATTAATTTATTAAAGAATTGGTTTTTGTTAGTATTCAATTAATTAGGGGTATAAAGTGAGGGGTATGAACTTAGGGGTATGAAGAAAGGGGTATGAAGTGAGGGTTATGAAAAAATAGGTATGAAGTTAGGGATGTGAAGTGAGGGGTATGAAGAAACATTGATTTTGTTTTTTTGAAAAATAAATAAATTTTTTTATTTTCTAAAGTTTTTGAAATAAATTTGATTTTCTAACATTTTGATTTTTTTTGTTTTTTTATAAGGTCAAAAAAATAAAATTAAAGTTAAAATTTTAAAGTTCCTAAAAAAGGAAAAAAATTTAAGTTACAATTAAAATTTAAATTAAAAAAATCACTTCTTTAATCAATTAAGGTCTTATACCCCAAACTTCATACCCCTAAATTCATGCCCTTCATACCCCTCAATTCATACCTCTTTTTTCATACCCTTCACTTCATACCCCTTTATTCATACATCTCTTTTCATACCCCTAAATTTAATCAATTATGATCTCATACCCTTAACTTCATACCCCTCACTTCACACCCCTTTCATCATACCCCTCACTTCATACCCATTTCTTCATACCCCTAACTTCATACCCCTTTATTCATACCCCTTTCTTCATACCCCCTAACTTCATATCCTTTTCTTCATACCCCTAAATTCATACCCCTAACTTCATACCCCTTTATTCATACCCCTTTCTTCATACCCCTCATTAAATACCCCTCACTTCATACCCCTAAGTAATTGAATACTTACAAAAACCACTTCTTTAATCAATTAATATCTCATATATCTTTCTCCATACCCATCACTTCATACCCCTTTCTTCACACCCCTAACTTCATACCTCTTTATTTATATCCCTAACTAATTTAATACTTACAAAAAACACTTACAAAAACTAATTGAACAATTCTTTAATCAATTAAGGTCTCATACCCCTAACTTCATACCCCTATTTTAATACCCATCAATTCATATCCATAACTTCATACCCATCACTTCATACCCATCACTTCATACCACTCTATTCAAACTCCTAACTTCAATTAAGGTATCATACCCCTAACTTCATACCCCTCACTTCATACCCCTTTCTTCATACCCCTCACTTCATACCCCTTTCTTCATATCCCTAACTTCATACCCCTTACTTCATACCCCATAACTTCATACCCCTTTCTTCATACCCCTAAATTCATACCCCTAACTTCATATCCCTTTATTCATATCCTTTTTTCATACCCTTTTCTTCATACCCCTCACTAAATACCCCTCACTTCATACCCCTAAGTAATTGAATACTTACAAAAACCACTTTTTTAATCAATTAATGTCTCATATCCCTTTCTTCATACCCCTAACTTCATACCCATTTCTTCATACCCATCATTTCATACCCCTAACTTCATTCACTTCATAACACCTTTCTTCATACCCCTAAATTCATACCCCTAACTTCATATCCCTTTATTCATACCCTTTTCTTCATACACCTAAGTAATTGAATACTTACACAAGCAACTTCTTTAATCAATTAATATATCATATCCCTTTCTTCATACCCCTTTCTTCATACCTCTCACTTCATACCCCTAACTAATTGAATACTTAAAAAAAACCACTTTTTTAATCAATTAAGGTCTCATACTCCTCACTTCATACCTCTAACTTCATTCACTTCATACCCTTTCTTCATACCCCTTACTTCATATCCCTCACTTCATACCCCTAATTTCATACCCCTAAATAATTAAATACTTACAAAAACCACTTCTTTAATCAATTAATGTCTCATACTCCTAACTTCATACCTCTAACTAAGTGAGGGGTATAAATAAATGGGTATGAAGTGAGGGGTATGAAGAAATAGATATGATATATTAATTGATTAAAGAAGTGGTTTTTGTAAGTATTCAATTAGTTAGGGGTATGAATTGAGGGGTATGAGACATTAATTGATTAAATAATTAATTTTTGTAAGTATTTAGTTAAGGAGGGGTATAAAGTGAGGGGTATGAAGTTAGGGGTATGAAGAAATGGGTATGAATTTAGGGGTATGAAGTTAGAGTTATGAAGAAAGAGGTATGAAGTTAGGGGTGTGAAGTGAGGGGTATGAAGAAACATTGATTTTGTTTTTTGAAAAAAATTTAATTGTTTTATTTTCTAAAGTTTTTGAAAAAAATTTGATTTTCTAACGTTTTGATTTTTTTGTTTTTTTTCTAAGGTCAAAAAATTAAAATTAAAATTAAAAATTTAAAGTTCCTAAAAAAGGTAAAAAATTAAAGTTACAATTAAAAATTAAATTAAAAAAAAACACTTATTTAATCAATTAAGGTCTTATACCCCAAACTTCATATCCCTCAATTCATGCCCTTAACTTCATACCCCTCAATTCATGCCCTTAACTTCATACCCCTCAATTCATGCCCTTAACTTCATACCCCTCAAATCATACCTCTTTTTTCATATCCCTCACTTAATACCCTTTCTTCATACATATCTCTTCATACCCCTAACTTTAATCAATTAAGATCTCATATCCTTAACTTAATACTCCTCACTTTACACCACTTTCATCATACCCCTCACTTCATACCCCTTTCTTCATAACCCTTTCTTCATACCCCATTTTCCCTACCCTTTTCTTCATACCCCTAACTTCATATCCCTTTCTTCATACCCCTAAATTCATATCCCTAACTTCATACTCCTTTATTCATACCCCTTTCTTCATACCCCTCACTAAATACCCCTCACTTAATACCCCTAAGTAATTGAATACTTACAAAAACCACTTCTTTAATCAATTAATATCTCATGTACCTTTCTCTATACCCATCACTTCATACTCATTTATTCATACCCCTAAATTCATACCCCTTTCTTCATACCCCTAACTAATTGAATACTTACAAAAACTAATTGAACACTTTTTTAATCAATTAAGGTCTCATACCCCTAACTTCATACCCCTCATTTAATACCCATTATTTCATACCCATCACTTCATACCCCTAACTTCATACCCCTCAATTCATACCCCTTTTTTCATACCCCTCACTTCATACCCCTTTCTTCATACCCCTCTCTTCATACCCCTAACTTTAATCAATTAAGGTCTCATACCCCTAACTTCATACCCCTCACTTCACACCCTTTTCTTCATACCCCTATATTCATACCCATTTCTTCATACCCCTCTATTCATACCCCTAACTTCATACCCCTAATTTCATACCCCTAACTTCATATCCTTTTCTTTACACCCCCTAACTTCATATCCTTTTCTTTACACCCCCTAACTTCATATCCCTAAATTCATACCATTTTCTTCATACCCCTTTATTCATACCCCTCACTAAATACCCCTCACTTCATACCCCTAAGTAATTGAATACTTACAAAAACCACTTATTTAATCAATTAATGTCTCATATCCCTTTCTTCATACCCCTCACTTCATACCCCTTTCTTCATACCCCTCACTTCATACCCATTTCTTCATACCCCTAACTAATTGAATACTTACAAAAAGCATTTATTTAATAAATTAAGGTCTAATAGCCCTCACTTTATACCTCTAAATTCCTTCACTTCATAACCCTTTCTTTATACTCCCTAACTTCATGCCCTTAACTTCATATCCCTTTCTTCATACCCCTTTCTTCATACCCCTTTATTCATAACCTTTTCTTCATACCCCTTTATTCATACCCTTTTCTTCATACCCCTTTCTTCATACCCCTCACTAAATACCCCTCAATTCATACCCCTAAGTAATTGAATACTTACAAAAACCACTTTTTTAATCAATTAATATTTCATATTCCTTTCTTCATACCCCTCACTTCATATCCCTTTCTTCATAACCTTAAATTCATACACTTAACTTCATTCACTTCATAACCCTTTCTTCATACCCCCTAACTTCATACCTCTAACTTCATACCCATTTATTTATACATCTAAATTCATACCCCTCACTAAATACCCCTCACTTCATACCCATAAGTAATTGAGTACTTGCAAAAACCACTTCTTTAATCATTTAATGTCTCATGTTCCTTTCTTCATACCCCTCACTTCATACCCCTAACTAATTTAATACTTATAAAAAATATTTATTTAATTAATTAAGGTTTCATACCCCTCACTTCATACCCCTAACTTCATTCACTTCATACCCCTTACTTCATACCCCTCACTTCATACCTTTAACTTCATACTCCTAACTAATTAAATACTTACAAAAACCACTTATTTAATCAATTAATGTCCCATACCCCTAACTAATTGAATATTTACAAAAACAACTTCTTTAACTAAATCCTAAACCCTGAACTCTAAATCCTAAAACTTAAAGTTAAGGGTATGAGATATTAATTGATTAAATAAGTGGTTTTTGTAAGTATTCAATTAGTTAGGGGTATAAAATGAGGGTATGAGACATTAATTGATTAATTGCAAAAACCACTTCTTTAATCATTTAATGTCTCATGTTCCTTTCTTCATACCCCTAACTAATTGAATACTTACAAAAAATATTTATTTAATCAATTAAGGTTTCATACCCCTCACTTCATACCCCTAACTTCATTCACTTCATACCCCTTACTTCATACCCCTCACTTCATACCCCTAACTTCATACCCCTAACTAATTAAATACTTACAAAAACCACTTATTTAATCAATTAATGTCTCATACCCCTAACTTCATACCCCTAACTAATTGAATACTTACAAAAACCACTTCTTTAACTAAATCCTAAACCCTAAACTCTAAATCCTAAACCCTAAAGTTAAGGGTATGAGATATTAATTGATTAAATAAGTGGTTTTTGTAAGTATTCAATTAGTTAGGGGTATAAATTAGGGGTATGAGACATTAATTGATTAAAGAATTGGTTTTTCTAAGTATTCAATTAGTGAGGGGTATGAAGTGAGGCATATGAAGTGAGGGGTATGAAGAAACAATGATTTTTTTTTTAAACATTGATTTTTTTGGATTTTCTAAAGTTTTTGAAAAAAAATTGATTTTCTAACGTTTTGATTTTTTTTTTTTTTTCTAAGGTTAAAAAATTAAAATTAAAATTAAAATTTTAAAGTTCATAAGAAAAAATAAATAAAAAATAAAGTTAAAATTAAAATTTTAAAGTTCCTATTTTTTTAATTAAATTTTACAATTAAAAAAATTAAAAAAAAAAACTACTTCTTTAATCAATTAAGGTCTCATACCCCTAACTTCATACCCCTCACTTTATACCCCTTACTTCATACCCCTCACTTCATACCCCTAACTTCATACCCCTAACTTCATACCCCTCAATTCATACCCCTTTCTTCATACCCCTCACTTCATACCCCTTTCTTCATACCCCTCTCTTCATACCCCTAACTTTAATAAATTAAGGTCTCATACACCTAACTTCATACCCCTCACTTCACACCCCTTTCTTCATACCCCTCACTTCATATCCATTTATTCATACCCCCTAACTTCATACCCCCTAACTTCATATCCCTTTCTTCATACCCCAAACTAAATACTCCTCACTTCATACCCCTAATTAATTGAATACTTACAAAAATAACTTCTTTAATCAATTAATATTTCATATCACTTTCTTCATACCCTTCACTTCATACCCCTTTATTCATATCCTTCACTTAATACCCCTAACTAATTGAATACTTAAAAAAACCACTTATTTAATCAATTAAGGTCTCATACCCCTCACTTCATACCCCTAACTTCATTCACTTCATACCCCTTTCTTCATACCCTCTAACTTCATACCCCTAACTTCATACCCCTTTCTTCATACCCATAAATTCATACCCCTAACTTCATACCCCTTTCTTCATACCCCTCACTTCATACCCCTAACTTCATACCCCTTTCTTCATACCCCTCACTATATACCCCATTATTCATACCCCTTTCTTCGACCCCATAAATTCATACCCCTAACTTCATACCCTTTTGATTTTCTTATTTTTTCTAAGGTTAAAAAATTAAAATTTTAAAGTTCCTAAGAAAAAATAAAAAAACTTATAATTAAAACTAAAATTTTAAAGTTCCTAATTTTTTTTAAATTAATGTTTATAGTTAAAAAATTTAAAATTAAAAAAAAAACTTCTTTAATAAATTAAGGTCTCATACCCCTAACTTCATACCCATTTCTTCATACCCCTCACTTCATACCCCTTTCTTCATACCCCTATATTCATAACCCTAACTTTAATAAATTAAGGTCTCATACCCCTAACTTCATACCCCTCATTTCACACCCCTTTCTTCATACCCCTCACTTCATACCCCTTTCTTCATACCTCTTTCTTCATACCCCTAACTTCATACCCCTAAATTCATACCCCTAACTTCATACCCCTTTCTTCATATTCCTAAATTCATACCCCTAACTTCATACCCCTTTCTTCATAGTCCTCACTTCATACCCTTAAGTAATTGAATACTTATAAAAACCACTTATTTAATCAATTAATATCTCATATCCCTTTCTTCATACCCCTCACTTCATACCCCTTTCTTCATATCCCTAACTTCATTTATTCATACCCCTTTCTTCATAACCCTCATTAAATACCCCTCACTTCATACCTCTAAGTAATTGAATACTTACAAAAACCACTTCTTTAATCAATTAATGTCTCATATCTCTTTCTTCATATCCCTCACTTCATACCCCTCACTTTATACCTCTTTTTTCATACCCCTAACTAATTTAATACTTATAAAAACCATTTTTTTAATCAATTAAGGTCTCATACCCCTCACTTCATACCCCTAACTTCATACCCCTCACTTCATACCCCTAACTAATTAAATACTTACAAAAACCACTTCTTTAATCAATGTCTCATACCCCTAACTAATTGAATACTTACAAAAACCACTTCTTTAATGAAACCCTAAACCCTAAAGTTAGAGGTATAAGACATTAATTTATTAAATAATTTGTTTTTGTATGTATTCAATTATTCAGGGGTATGAAGTGAGGGGTATTAAGTTAGGGGTATGAAGTTAGGGGTATGAGACATTAATTGATTAAAGAATTGGTTTTTGTAAGTATTCAATTAGTTAGAGGTATGAAGTGAGGGGTATGAAGTTAGGGGTATGAAGAAAGGGGTATGAAGTTAGAGGTATGAATAAAGGGTATGAAGTTAGGGATGTGAAGTGAGGGGTATGAAGAAACATTGATTTTTTTTAAAAAAACATTGATTTTTTGGATTTTCTAAAGTTTTTGAATTTTTTTTTTTATTTTCTAACGTTTTGATTTTTTGTTATTTTTTTCTAAGGTTAAAAATTTAAAATTAAAATTAAAATTTTAAAGTTCCTAAGAAAAAAAAATAAATAAATTTAAAATTAATTTAAAGTTTCTATTTTTTTTAAGTTAAAGTTTACAATTAAAAAAATTAAAATTAAAAAAAAAAATACTTCTTTAATCAATTAATGTCTCATACCCCTAACTTCATACCCCTCAATTCATACCCCTTTCTTCATACCCCTCACTTCATACCCCTTTCTTCATACCCCTCTCTTCATACCCCTAAATTTAATCAATTAAGGTCTCATACCCCTAACTTCATACCCCTCATTTCACACACCTTTATTCATACCCCTCACTTCATACCCCTTTCTTTCTACCCCTTTCTTCATACCCCTAACTTTATACCCATTTTTTCATACCCCCTAATTTCATATCCCTAACTTTATACCCCTTTCTTCATACCTCTAAATTCATACCCCTAACTTCATACCACTTTATTCATACCCCTTTCTTCATATCACTTTCTTCATACCCCTCACTAAATACCTCTCACTTCATACCTCTAAGTAATTGAATACTTAAAAAAACCACTTCTTTAATCAATTAATGTATCATATCATTTTATTCATACCCCTCACTTCATATCCCTTTCTTCATACCCCTAACTAATTGAATACTTACAAAATCCACTTCTTTAATCAATTAAGATCTCATACCCCTCACTTCATACCCCTAACTTCATTCACTTAATACCCATTTCTTCATACCCCTAACTTCATACTCCTTTCTTCATACCCCTAACTTCATACCCCTTTATTCATACCCTTTTCTTCATACCCCTTTCTTCATACCCCTCACTAAATACCCCTCACTTCATACCCTTAAGTAATTTAATACTTACAAAAACCACTTATGTTATTAATTAATGTCTCATATCTCTTTCTTCATATCCCTCACTTTATACCCCTTTCTTCATACCCATTTTGCATACCCCTAACTAATTGAATACTTACAAAAACCACTTATTTAATCTATTAAGATCTCATACTCCTCACTTCATAATATTGGCAGTTTTACACCATGCCATATTAGAGTCGTAATAATTTTTTATTGTAATATGAAAAACATTCATGATGTAGCATTCTACTCAATTTTAATCATTGCAATACTTTTTATTTTCTTTTTATTTTTATGTAATTTTTGGGTTTGAAAAATAAATATTCTAAAGCATTCTGATCAAATGGCTTGAAAATTGAGTGATTGCATTACACATAAAAAATGAAGTGAAGATGTCAAAGTGAAGCCAAATCACTTTTGCTCTAGTGGTGGGGCAAAAGCGTCGTGTGCCCATATTGAAAGCAATGACAAATGAGAAGGAGGAAAATAATAGAAAATTTATTAAGTATTGAAGATGCCCAAGGCATGAGAAATATGTTTGCCCCAAGCATGGGGTAAAAGTCGTGTTCGCCCCACCTACTTGGGTGAACGTATTCTAAAAATTATTGTGAGAAAAAAGGCCCCAAGGGTGGGGTGAAAGCCATGTTTGCCCCCTTATTGGGTGAATGCATATTAAAAACTTTGAGATTCACCAAAGGATCCCTAAAATAAAATCACCCGAGAGTCTGGGTGAAATTCGCGTCTACCCCTTTTGGGGGCAAACATCCTAAGAATATAATTGAACATCTATTTTGGCGATAGAGAAAATTCAAAATCACTTTTACCCCTATGTATGGGTGAAAATTAATTTTATCCCTTTTAGAGGAGAATGCATATCAAATACTGACATTGGGTGAAAGTGCTGTAACGTTTTAGTTCAGGCGAAAGAGTTTCAAAGGCAGTTTTAATGAAAGGTTGCATTCAACCCTTTTGGGGGTGAACATTATTAAAGTTTTTAATTTGGTCGAAGATGTTTCAAAAGGTTATTTCGATGAATATTAATTTAGGTGAAGGCGTTTTATGTCAAGGGAAATTTCAGAGGGAAAACTATGGCAACTATTGTGTTCACCCAGTATAAAGTGTAATTATCTTTGTCACCCATTTGGTTGGTTCATTTATGGGTTACACTCGAATATAAAATTGTGGAAGAGCATGTGATGAGTAAAATGATGTAGATTTTACCATTAATTGCTATCATCTTAGGCAATATTGAAGCGTAATTTTCAATGGAATATATGCTTTAAATAACTACCATAATTTAATATTGGTAGAAAAGTGGAAGATATTTTTGAATATGCCTTCTCAGTGATTTTTCTCCCTCTCTGAGGTAAATTTAATGTGGAGTGAATTAATGAAGCACATGTTTGATTTCCAAAGAAATTAAGGTGGTCAAAATTTAATGTCCTTGTGTCCGAATGCTTTTTCATCTAGAACCATTTTTTAGATCGTGATTATCAGAGGAATATTTCTAAGAAATAATGACTCACCATGTCTTTGATCAACAGACATTGGGTCCTTTCATTTATTTAATGAAAGAGGCAAAAACCTCTATAAATACTAAGTAAATTTTCATTGTAAAGGAGGTTGGACATTTGTGAGAAAACTTCCTAAGTTCTCTACATCAATAGAAGATACTTGGCTTCTAAAATTTGCAAGCATTGTTATGTGTATGATTTCCTTCTATTTTTAATCATTTCTATTTATGCTCATGTTCCTACTTTTAATTTTTGAATTCTATTTTTGGATTCAAAACATTGTTGGTGAGTAAGTTTTGAAATGCGATCTGGGGGTTGTCTTTGCAAAGGTGTGAGTGAAATTCTGCTACTTTCCCTTTGTTATATGATGTTATAAAACTTGGTGAAATTCTTGCTGCCATTCTATCCCAAATTCTACACATTTGGCCTGTGGCTATATTTCCCTTTCTTTCTATACTTTTCAATTTATTTCCTACAACTCTTCTCTTAACCAGTGTATAATTTTAGTAAGGGAACCAACCCTCTCTAGAGATTGACATGGAGGACATGTCTTTCCTCTGGCCTTTCAATGTTGGTTGTGTCTAGGGCACACAAATATAGTTTTGTTGATTAGGAAAATATTTGACCAATAGTTTTGGAACACCCGAAGGGACCTCAAAAATTCCATTGTCAAGTAGTATCAATATTTTATGTTTACCTTCATGCTATAGAGTTAGAACATCTTGTGACTTGATTATGCCCAAGAATATCCAAACGTGAAAATAGTAGAAGTTGCACTTCATGAATACAAGATTGAAGGCCAAAAATTCTAAAAATCATATTGAGTTCTATGAACTTAATATCTAAAGGTTAGGAGAGCATACTCAACTAGCCACCTTGCATCATGCATCATCATTGCCTCATCCATCCCATACAACACCCGTAACAGCCTCACGATTAGTCAATGTTTTTTTTACTCTTGTAAGTCCAGTTAGCATTGTTACTAGCACTTCCCAAGTTCCACCCTCTAAACCAATCCACATGGCTCAAAATCCACCACCAAAGCAACCCTTGAGGTAATTCCCAATGTGTAATAGCTCTAGGGTCTTAAACTTGTAAGCCAAAAATCTAGTTCCCCAAGCAGCTTTGAATGCCTTACCCACATATGATGGTACAAAAAACATCGTCGATGAACATATTCAGGATGTAGCTTCTTTGGATATGCTCCATGGTATTATTGATGAGGATATCATGGTGAAGTTTCTAGTCTTGTCACTAAGAGAAAATAATTTTTACTGGTACCGATCATTGCAACCTACAACCATAGCTACTTGGGATCAGTTGGGTGGATTGTTGATCAAGAACTTTCATGAGCAAGTTGATCCATTTTTGTTGCTACATCAATTCACAAATATTCAAAGGCATCCATAAGAAGAGATCATGGACTTCAACATCAGGTTTTCTCATACTTGGCAACGGGTTCCTAAAGATCTCTAGCCTTCACATGAGCAAGTCATGTTCTACTACCTAAGGATGTTCAACATTGATATTGGAATGGTCATGCGATAATCCAATGTGACTATGTTCCTGGATCTATACACATAGACACAGAAGGCCAAATCAAACTTGATCACCATAGGTAAGTTTCTACCAAAAATGACTATTTTCATTCTGCTTGACCTTACATAGTATTTGTATTCCAGTACATTTTCATAGCCCATGTTGTTCATGTACCTAGTTCCATCATAGAGCTCAGGTTCTTCTCAAATTACTTCAGTTCCTATCCTTCAATTCCCCATTGAAATCTCTCCATAGTTACCTGCTCTGGCAACACCATTGTTTCCTACCCCTGTCCCTTTTCTAGTGCTTCCAATGCCGCTAGCCCCAATGCCATTTTCTAATACATTGGTGTCATTGGCCATACCAGCACTGCCTGCACCTTCGAACTTTGATCCTTATCTGAAGCTATTACAAGAGGTATAATCAAACAATTCAACGTTGAGAATGATCTCAAATGAACTCGCTGTAGTAAGGAAGAAATAAGTGAAAGTTAAATTTTGGTTAAGAAGATTTTAGACACCACCTATTATGCGAGAACATGCATCTACTAGTAGGGGTCCTGAAAGGGGTCCAACAATCCTAACAACTAAAGAATCTGGTACATCATAGAAAGTGTATTGGTGCTCAAATTGCAATGATCCACATGTATAAGACACGTGTATGGTTCATTTGAACTATATGTAGATGCTCACATCAAGTTCTGATGGCGACCAGGTTAACATGATAATATAAATAGATCATAATTTGATGGTATCTTTTTTGGAGCAATTTTTAGTTCTTACGAGATCTAGAAAGAAGCTAGTAATAGTATATCTAATGAAGTTAGAGCCTTTGAAGGTTTCTACTAATCCGAAAGCACAAGATGATAGGATGCAATCACCAGTGAAATAATCTTGTGTAACATCAAAATAATAGGATTATATCTTATTGAAGTATTTATTACCCAAATCAACTTAAGGTAAGACGTATGCTAAGGAATCAATCATGCAACCTATAGCTCCTAAAGTACTGAATGAAGAAATGGAATAAGCTAAGGAGCACCTTAAGTACCCATCACTAACCAAACGATAATGAGTGGAAGCTACTCAATAGTATCGAGATAAGTACGAGCAAGCGGTGGAAGGAAGAGCACCTATTGTTTCTAAATATGATATTATAGAAGAAATGAAGAGAATACCAACAAAGATAAGTTTATATGATGCCTTGCAATTTCATGGGGAGATCGAATTATTGCAGGAGTCTCTTAGATCCATTAAAGAAAAGAAGAAAAGTCAGTCCTAAACTATATTGGTCTAGATACTCTTGACTTCAACAATCGAAAAGAATATATCCCCTCCATTCTACTTGTCACTCAGAATGGAAGGGTGGATTTTTCATAATTGTATGATTAATTCTGGAACCGTAACCACTATCATGCCAAGGGTAGCCTAGGAAGCTATGGGGATGGAGTATACGAGGAGTAACCCAGGAGTTTTGCATTTGGATGGCACTCCAGTCAAAACAGTGGGAGTGATTAAGGATGTCCTTATTATTTTACTTACCATACCACAAATAAAGTCATCCAAGAAGTAGTGGTGGTTGATTTGGAACCATACTTCAGCATGTGTCTCTCAAGAGAGTTCACGGCAAAGCTTGGAGGTTACCTTTCTTTGGATTACTCCCATTTGGAAATTTTATTCAAGGGAAGGAGAATTTACATTCATAATGAGAAACCTTATCCTTTTCATATCGATAAATTGGAGGAAGATGAGAAGTCTATAAGTGCAATCAATATGATTACTAAAGAATTGTAATAAGTTGATTTGATGGAAGAAACACTTGATGAACTATACCTTGAAGATGACTTCTCACTCACGAATTTCAATGCAATGATTAAAACTAATATTGGTTGTTATACAATAGTCAAATCTGAGCAAATTGAAGAACACAGTCTCTATTCTTTGGATCCTATGTCAGATCAATTATGGAAGTTATATTTTTATGGGGCCATATGCAAAAATGGTGTAGGATTTGATGTTATACTAGTCTCTCCATAGGATTGCAGAAGACATATTCATACAAACTAACTTGGATTTGCACCAAAGACATAGATAAATATGAAGTGCTAAATAAAGTGGAGAAGTTGGGCATCAAGCAGGCACAAATATTTTTGTACTTTGATCTAGTGTTTAATTAGATCATAAAAAGTGTGTGTCAAAGAAGCACTACTTGAAGGCTTATCTAATATTTTACTACTTTAAACATTCAGGAAATTTCAAGAGATCTGAATAAACATGCTGATATTTTAGCCTCTATCAATGTGAACTACTTTCCTATGGAGCAATTAGTTAGAAATCCTAAGATAGTTAGGGTAATTTATAGACCCTTAGTCCCTAATAAAAATCTCTACTAGCAAGTATTTGACAATGATGAGTAGATAGTTAATTTTTTGCTCAAAGAAATTACAAGTGTAGATGATAGGCTTCTTATCGAGGAAGAGAGGGAAGGGATGATCCAGCTAAAGAATAATCACATCCCTAGGGGCTTGATTATACTGGAAAGCCTATTCGACCAGAATGATCAGGCTAAAAAGCACATGATAAAAGTAACGAAAGAATATGAGTTGCATTTGGAGCCTAAAAATATCATCAAGGTCAGAATTGATTGCATCTCAGAATATTAAGAAGATATAAAAATATTGTGTTATGAGTATCTTGATAATGTTTCCTAGAGCTACCATTATTTGAAAGGATACGATAAAAGGGTGATCTAGCATACCATCGAACTACAGGAAGGGATGAAACCTTTTCAGTAGAAATAGTGGTATGTCAATCCCAAGATTTAAGTCCTTATGAAAGCAAAACTATTGAAGATGTTTGAATCCAATATTATTTACCCGATTAAGCATTCAACATGGGTGAAAAACCTGGTTCTAGTACAAAAGAAGAATGGAGACATTTGATTGTGTGTTGATTTCTAGAATTTGAACCAGGCATCATTAAAGGACCATTATCCTCTACCGTAGATTGATTAGATTCTCCACGTGGTCATTTGGGTGCAAATATTTTTATTATTGGATGGTTTCTCTGGATACAATCAAATATGGGTCAAATATGAGGACCAATATAAGATCGCATTCACCACAAAATGGGGCACGTTTGCCTATCAAAGAATATTATCTGGTCTCTCGAATGCTGGTGCTACTTTTCAAAGAGCCATGGACCTTGCTTTCAGTGAGTTATTAAATAATATCATTGTAATCTATCTTGATGGCATGACCATGTTTTCACATCATAGAGAAGACCATGTTTCCCATCTAAGGTAGGTGTTTAAAAAATATCGTAAGTTTAGGATTTCAATTAATCTAAAGAAGTCAATATTTGTTTTTAAGGAAGGGAAGTTTTTGGGTCATGTGATCTCACAATAAGGGTTGGCAATTGATCCCACATGAGCTGAGGTGATCCTAAAGCTACCATTATCATATAACAAAAAATATTTGCAATCTTTCTTTGGCCAGATAAATTTCATTCATAATTTTATTGTTGACTTTGCTCAGGTGATGAAACCTATGATAGAGCTATTAAAAAATATACCAAGTTCAAATGGATTGAGGTGAGAAGATAGGCCTTCATGGAGATCAAGGAAAGGATCACCCAAGCTCCAATATTGGTTAATCCTGATTATTCCAAAGATTTCATTCTCTATGCGATGGGTGAACAAGAGAGCTATGATGCAGTTCTAACACAGAAGTAAGAGGATGGAGATGAAAATTTGATCACTTTCCTAAGCTAGGTCATTGTGCCACATCAAGAGAAATACAATTTTATTGAGAAGCAAGTGTATTCTATAATGAAGTCCTTGAAGAAATTTTGACACTTCATTTCTCAAAGTAAAATATTTGTTTATGTTATACACCCGGATGTCCAAAATTTCATTCTCCAAGGAGAACTAGGTGACAAGAGAGCGGGTTGGATCTCAAATATTCAATAATATGACATGGAGATCTGACCAACGAAGTTAGTTCATGGAAGATCTCTATGATAGGAGTTGGCCAAAAGTGTAGTACCTAAACTATTGGATGTTGTGTAGGAGGAAGTTGCCGGTGAAAGCATTTGTGTGAACCATACTATGAGCAATCGTGACTGGACTGAGGAGTTGGTTGACTACTTTACTTTAGGAAAGTGTCCATCATTACCTTGATGCTTCACAACATTGGAGGTTCAGGTTGCAAACTCTCAAATATATTTTGTTTTCTAATGGATTGTTTCACAAGAATGTTGATGGAGTTCTCCTCAGATGTGTGAAGGAGTTAGAGAAGGAGAAAATATTGGAGGAATTTCATTCTAGGCTATCTAGTGGTCATTATGTAGGAAGGCCTATGGCCTTGAAAATTATTTGAGTAGGTTATTTATTGGCCTACTCTATTCATCGATGCATATAAAGTGAGTATGCACTACGATAGCTATCAGCGATACATTGGCAGAACGAGGAAGGGAGCATTGCCTCTTTACCCAATTCAAGTGGAAGTGCCTTTCTAGCAATGTGGTCTTGACTTCATTGGAGTTATTGATCCACATTATTTTGTAGAGCATAAAATATCCTAACGACAATCTATTATTTCACCAGGTGGGCGAAGGCTATTTCTACCAAAAATGTAGATCAAGCGACCATCATCTCTTTCCTAGAAGGAATTATTACTTGTTTTGGTGTCCTAAACTCAATTGTAATCAATAATGAAACTCCATTTATTGGGGCCAAGATCATGGAGTTTGCTAGAAAATATGGGATTTATCTCAAGATATCATCCAATTATTACTCGTAAGGGAATGGTTTGGCCGAATCCACCAATAAAAATTTACTACAAATTTTGAAGAGGACACTAGGAAATAACAAAAGAAGCTAGCATTTGTTGTTGAACTAGGCACTTTGGGTGGATCACATTTTTGTAGAAGAAATCCATTAAAACTTCTCTGTACGCCTTGGTGTATGGAAAAGAAGTAATTTTGCCCACTCACATTGAGCTTTTGGTGCTCCAAATATTGCAGTTGTTTTAGGAGGAAGATGAAGAGTACAATCTAGTGAGTGCACGGTTGGCACAATTATTGTAGTTGGAAGAGGATAGAGAAAAGTCTTACTAGGAGTTTGCCCAGCATACTAAAGATATGCAGAAGTGGTTTGGGAAGAAAGCAACTGAGCACGATTTTCAGGTGGGAAATTTAGTTCTCAAGTGGAATGAAAATAAGGCCAAGCTAGGGAAGCATCACAAATTTGATGCTATTTGGGAGGGCCCTTTTCAAATCTCTGTAGTGAAATCAGCTAACGCCTATCACCTTCGAGACATGGAAGGTTGGGATCTTCCTATTCTAGTGAATGGCCTCCATTTGAAGGCTTATATTTAGTAACGATATTTCAATAAGGTACCACTCTGTAAATATGTATATATTTATTTTTCTAAGTATTTTAATGATTTTGAAATCATAATATATATATATATATATTAGATAAAAAAATAAGAAGAAAAAGAAAAATAGCAAAAAAATATATAATAATATATATGTATATATAGGTACCAAAGAAAAGAAAACGAAAAAATTGTGTTTGTCCCAAGAGTTGGGCGAAAGATGTGTTTGCCCAAGTAGGGGGTGAACGTGAAAGAGAAAATGAAAAGCCTTGGGCACCCCTCCTAGGCACGATAGTGAGGTCAAAATTGCATTCACCCTGAATATAGGGTGATGCATTCATTTTGCCTAAGGAGAGGCGAACACATCAATGGCGTGACATTAAAATTTTAGTCGCGTTCACCCTTGAGTGGGGGCAAAATGACCGTTCGTCCCCTACTTGGGTGAACGCATTGAATTATATTAAAAAAAATGCTTCGAATTTTTTTTGGGTGGAGCGATAAGGTTATAAATGGAAAAAAATGGGTGAATGCAATGTGTTGGAATTTTAAATCGAAGGTGCCCTTTTAAAAAAAAAAGTAAAAAAAAAAAGAAGAGAAAACAAACAAAGGGGCAAATGCATTCGTATTGTTTTTTATTAAAGGCGCTCTTCTAAGAGAAAAAAAAAGAAAGAAAAAGCTATTTAAAAAAAAGATGCTTTTCTTAGAAAATTAGTTTTTCTAAGTATAAGAAAAATGGCAAAAGAAAGAGTTTATAAAAGGAACCCATTCTCCATGTATTTCTCAAGCAAATCAAAGGTGCCATAGGATGAAGAAAGAAGAAATGCAGTGAATTTTTTGGGACGTAAAATAATAATGGGTGCCATGAGATGTTTTCACTGGAGAGAAAGAACAAATGCGTTCTTTTAATTTTAGAAGCATATTAAAGGAAGAATCGTGCCTTTGTACACGCGATAGTTATTGGAGAGCATGCAGGCCGGTGGAAGGGTGTTTTAAAAAGCCATCAGTTCAAGCGTGTGCTATATGAAAATTTGCATTCCCAAGGAGCTAAGAAGACATTTCATTGGTTTTAGAACGATCTATTTATTTTTTCCAAGCAAGTTGCAGTAGCCAGGGCATGGTTTATAATGAATTTACGTGGCAAGAAGGGCACTCTTTCCTAGAATAATTTGGCAACAAATAAAATAAAATACCATTAAAATGTTGGGAGTGGTACCAAGTGAGTGGATCAAGGCACATTTTTCCTGAAGATACCCGGAGTAACTTAGCATTTATTGTGGAAGTTGGGAGAGAGCTTTATATAAAGAAGATAAGGTAAAAGCTCATAGTTAATTTTTTATTTAAATTTTTTCTACCATCGTGTATTCCGAACTATCATTGCAGAAGTGCCCAGAGTGCATTCAAAAAATTTTCTAGGAGGAAGAAATAATGGGAAGGCAATAGTAAAGAGCCCAAATATGTTTCAAAGGCCACAGAGCCCAAGAAGTCAAAGAAAAAAGAAGGGATGAGGTCTAAAAAGTCTTTAAAAAATGATTATGTCAATTTAGACCCATACGATGATACGATGGCAGAGATTGGCAACTGCATAATTACCATAAAGGAGTGGAGAAGCTGTGGTAAGATGTTGAATTCATAGTGCAACAAAAGTTGATGTCAGAAATCTAGTTGATAGTGTCGTACCATTCACAACTTTTTTGGTATCTGTGTTCGCCAGTGCATCCTTATCCTGAGCTCATGCTACTCATTACCAAATTCTATGACCCATGCACTAGGGTTGTAAGAAATTTGAAGAGGGATATTCTCTTCACCATCACCCCAAATGAGGTTTGTGAGGCATTTACTTGTGGGTTACAAACTCCTCCTTATGGGGTTCATAAGAACATACATACTAATGAATAGGAGAAAAGATATGTCTCCACTGTAATGATGCATCAATTTATGGAGACTCAACTGACCAAAGAGCCACCAATGGGATAGCTTCTAAACTTGCCTAGACCACTTAAAGATTTTAAAATATTGGATATCTATTTAATGCTAGCATGGATTGCAGGTTTACCTTCAGATGACATGGTTCATAAGTGGCAGACGGCCTTAGTACAATGTATTTGTTGTGTGGAATTTTATTCTCCTTTAGCCATGAGATAAGGTACCAATCCGATTTTCTTTGATTGGGCTGATTATATTTCTTGAAGGATGAATTCTCAGTTGGAGAAGTTGCAAACTGAAGAAGAAAAATCATTCAAGCACACTTCATTTTTGGTATGGTATTTCTTCTTCCAGCTACAAAGGCATTTTCATTTTATTGTAGTTACGCAAATAGATGAAAAAGATGAATCTTTGCTGATTTATAAGTGGACTTTCATTTTATCGAGAAGGGAGTCTTTCTATAGTTTCAATAGTTGGTTTTTGGGGCCGACAATAGAATTACTTTGCGGTACATGTGAAAGAGTGTCACGAGAATTAAGAGACGTAGTGGTCACCCAAGAAAATGGGTGATATTTTTTTGCTTACCTAGGGCATAGTTGTAAGAATTTTTGGTTTTATGGGTAAGCCATTCTTGTTGCCCTATTTTTCTATTGAGCACATTTTTGCTATGGAGGTAGTGCACCAATCGGATTATGTGAACAATGTATATGGAGATGGGCACGGGAAAAATACAAAATGCAACATGCCATTTAAGTTTGATAGTATAGAAGTGAGCCAAGTTGGACAAAATTGGCTCCTTATTATAGCACTACAATATTTGGGACTAATAGAAGTGTCGCATAGCATTGGAGGTATGACCCGTTGGGTAAGTTTTTAGAAATCATAAAATCCAAATCATTTCATTGTTGTCCTCGGCCTGATATTGAGTGGAACCAAAATAATTTTTATGGGCTTGACATGAATTGGCACATTGAGAAGATGACTACACTTCCACCTTGGCATGATTGCTATGAGTAAGAGGTGGAGTATAGATCTCAAGTCCCTCCACCAGGTTTGTTTGGCCAAGTTAAAGTGAGTGAGCCTGAATGGTCCAAAGAGAAAATAATGAATTGGTGGATAATACGATTTCACCGAGGGAATCCCACAACTCCTTACAGGCTCAAGTTGGATGAGTCATTTTTATAAATCTATGATGAATATGTTGATTCATATCATATGGTTTCTTTCACCAACATTTTACCGCATAGTTTTCAACATTCTGATAGTGGTGAAAGCAAAGTCAGAAGAAAAATATCCATTGGCCGAAGAGGAGACTCCCAAGGAAGAAGAGAAATAGTATGTGTTTAAATGGATATTGCAATGGATAAAGTAGATAATTGAGGAGGCACCTACATCAAAGAAGTAGGATGTGCAAAAGGCACCACCATTTCCCAAGGTGGCAAAAATACCAATGACTAGTGCCATCACCATTTCTACTACTAACATTTCAGTTGTTGTGGTTTCCATAGCTCTAGTTGTCTTGATAGTAGTTTTTAATCCTTCCCTAGTGATCGAGGCTTTGACAATGGTTACACAATTATTTTCGATGGTTCAAGGACAAGAGGAAGATAAGTAGTTAGAGCTATCTCAGGAGGAGGTTGTAGAGACCCAAGTAAATGTTGAGGAGATAGTGAAAGAGTGACAAGAGGAAATTATTTCACAACTACCTCCATCACCGCATCACATGGTGCTCGCACTTGAAGGTATGTCTTCCCTCCCTTCTTCTTCTTCTTTACCAGAGCAAGTAGTGACTACTTTCGATTCACTTCCATCAATTTTTATTTCCGTCTCTCCACCTTTTGGCATGCCCTCCGTGTCCCTTTCACTTCCTTCTTCTTCCCCTCCTGAAGTCACTACTGCTCCTTCTTCTTTCCTTTTCTTTGTCCTCCCTTTCCTTTAGTTCATATGTGTTAGAGCCAAACCCATTTTTGCATCCCTCTTCATCCATTGCTACTACCACTTTAACCAAAGTTGTAAGTACACAAGCTCCTCCTAGAGTGAGTGTAACTACAGCTAAATCAAATCCATCTATTCATTCCATTGTTTTTATTCTTCCACTTTTAACATCCATGTCCACTTCCCTTAAGCCTAACCACTCAGAATCCCTCATCCCCTTCACCTCATTTTTGGAACTATAAGTTTTTCTCGATGTTCATGTGGCATCCAAGCAGTCTAATGTGGAAAATATCAATCGGGCCCACTTGAGTTCGTCGTAGTGGTTGAAAAGCAAATGGTGAAAAGAGGCTCTTGCTCCCGCACGTCCTCTCAAGAAAGTTGCTTTTGATCTTGTTGCAATGGAGGCCCATGTCACTAGAATGACTCCATTGGTTCAGAAGCCTCAAGGAGAAATATTGTTGAGTGATTACATTTTTGAGACCATAACAGAAGATCTCATGGGTATTGATCTTGTAGAGTGAATGGGAAACATATAGGTGGATATGAGTTCGGTTTACCTATATGGTGAGCACTATAAGCAAAAATATTTTGATCAAGCATATAGAATCATCAAAATCGAAGCTACCTTGGCTAAAAGCAAAGCGTAAGAAGATGGGACTGCTACAAAAAATGAGCACTTGCGATGATAGGTAGGTGTGCACTTGAAACAAAGAGATGCAACATAAATAGAGATGCACAACCTTCACTAGAAGCTCAAATCCATCCAGACTTAGTTGGCAGAGAAGACTACTCAGGCTGTAGATTTTTTACCAAATAACATCAAGGAAACATGCCTTCGCTTTGCCCAAAATTAAAAAAATTGGCTTCAAAAGTAGTTCAGGTTTTGCACTATTTATGGGTAGCTAGCATTTAGATTCAGATGGGGCAGAAAATAATTGACACCATGAAGGAGATGTTGGAGCTCTATATAGATATGGTAGTGAAGATCCAAACATTGGCTAACTCCAGCATGTATGTCAAACCCTTGAGCGAGCTGGACCATTCCTGGTTAGCTGCCAAAGTTACATTGCATAGCTATTTTTAGTAGATGGATCTAGTACAGGAAGGTCGAAAGATTATTAATACTATAGAGTGGTAACACACTATTTTTATGAATCATTTTGATACTATGTGGGATATGTATTTTCCAAATTTTATCGACAAATAGGGTGAACCTCTTCTGAAATACCAATTGGAAGCAACCTGGAATAAGTTTGTTGAGGATACTTCGGAGATTGATAAGTGGAAGGAGCCCATCATAGAATCCCATGTGCTACCATTCATGCAAAACTACACCCACATGGAGCTTTCACTATTAAAGCTAGCCCAACGAGCACGTCGCCTCAGTTGGGATGATATTTAGAATCTATACTTTGTATATGAGTCCTTGAGTACCCCTTCCTTGTTCACCACATAATATTGGGAGGCAGCCATTTTAGTTTATGAGGTCACTTCTGAGAGTCTCAAAGAATAAGTGAAATAAGCTACAGTAGAAAAGAAAGTGGATGAGAAAGCAACATAAGAACAAGAACTAGTTGATGTGCTCCAGGTTGCAGCTGAAGCTAAAGCCACTGAGAAAGTAGAGGAGGAGAAGCATCGAAAGGCATCTACATCAAAGACACCAGCCAAGGTGGTTGGTAAGAAGACTCCATGATTGCCCAATAGATTAAGGCCTAGGATCGCTTGCATCCATGCAAGCTGGATACCCCGTGAGCTACCATAAATGTTGGCAGTTTTGCACCATGCCACATTGGAGTCATAGTAATTTTTTACTGTAGTATGAAAAATATTCATGATGTAGCATTTTGCTTAATTTTAATCATTGCAATCCTTTTTATTTTTATGTAATTTTTGGGTTTGAAAAATAAATATTTTGAAGCATTCTAATCAAATGGCTTGAAAATCGATCAATTGCATCACCCACAAAAAATTAAGTGAAGACGTCAAAGTGAAGCCAAATCACTTTCGCCCTAGTGGTGGGGTGAAAGCATCGTGCGCCTATATTGGAAGAAGTAACAAATGAGCAATAGGAAAACAAGGGAAAATTTATTAAGTATTGAAGATGCCCAAGGCGTGAGAAATGTGTTCGCCCCAAGCATGGGGAAAAAGTTGTGTTCACCCCACTGCTTGGGCAAACGTATTCTAAAAAATCTTATGAGAAAAAAGGAACTAAGACACATTCGCATTTGCCCCAAGGGTAGGGCGAAAGCCATGTTTTCCCCCTTGTTGTGCAAACGTGTTTTAAAAACTTTTAGATTCATCGAAGGACCCCAAAAATAAGATTGCCCAAGAGTGTGGGCGAAAGCCGTTTTCACCCCTTTTGGGGACGAACATCCTAAGAATATAATTGAAAATATATTCAAGCAATAGAGAAAATTCAAAATCTCTTTCGCCCTTGTGTATGGGCGAAACTGCATTTTGCCCCTTTTAGAGGCAAATGCATATCAAAGATTGACGTCGGGTGAAAGCGCTACAAAGTTTGAGTTCGGGCGAAAGCGTTTTGAAGGTAGTTTTTAGTAAAGGTTGCGTTTACCCCTTTTGGGGGCGAACGTTATTAAAGTTTTTAATTTGGGCAAAGACGTTTCAAAAGGTGATTTTGATGAAGATTAATTCGGGTGAAGGCATTTTATGTCAAGGGCGATTTCATAGGTAAAAATGTGGCAACTATTGTGTTCACCCAGTACAAAGGGTGATTATCTTTGTCACCCATTTGGAAGGCGAATTATTTTGGTTGGTTTGTTTATGGGTTACAGTGGAAGAGCATGTGATGAGGCAAATGATGCATACTTTGCCATTAATTGCTATCATCTTAGGTAATATTAAAGTGTAATTTTCAATGGAATATATGATTTAAATAACTTGTCATAATTTAATATTGGTGGTAAAGTGGAAGATATTTTTGAAGACACCTTCTCAGTGATTTTGCTCCCTCTCCAAGGCAAATTTAATGTGAAGTGAATTAACGAAGCACATGTTTGATTTCCAAAGAAATAGAGGTGGCCAAAATTTAATGCCCTTGTGCCTGAATGCTTTGTCATCTAGAACCATTTTTCATATTATGATTGTCAGAGGAAGATTTCCAAGAAATAATGACTCACCATGTCTTAGATCAATAGACATTGGGTCCTTTCATGTATTTAATGAAAGAGGCAAAAACCTCTATAAATACTAAGAAAATTTTCATTGTAAAGGAGGTTGGACATTTTGTGAGAAAACTTCCTAAGTTCTCTGCATCAATAGAAGAGACTTGGCTTCTGAAATTTGCAAGCATTCTTATGTGTGTGATTTCCTTCTATTTTTAAGCATTTTTGTTTATGCTCATGTTCCTGCTTTTAAGTTTCAAATTCTATTTTTGGATTCAAAACATTGTTGGTGAGTGAGTAAGTTTTGAAATGCGATCTAGGGGTTGTCTCTGCAAAGGTGTGAGTGAAATTCTGTTGTTTTCCCTCTATTATATGTTGTTATAAAACTTGGTGGAATTCTTGCTGCCAATATGTCTCAAATTCTACACATTCAACCTATGGCTATATTTCCCTTTCTTTCTATACTTTTCAATTTCTTTCCTGCAACTCTTCTCTTAACCAGTGTAGAATTTTAGTAAGGGAACCAGCCCTCTCTGGAGATTGACACGGGGGATATTTCTTTCCTTCGATATTTCAATGTTGGTCATGTCTAGGGTGCACAAATGCAATTTTGTTGATTAGGTAGATATTTGACCAACACATAACCCTAACTTCATACCCTTAACTAATTAAATACTTACAAAAACCACGTCTTTAATCAATTAATGTCTCATACCCCTAAATTCATATCCTTAACCTTAGTTATCAAATTCGTCAATTTTTTTAAATAAAGTTCAAAATTCGCCAAACTTAAAACATTGATGAATTTATCCACCGAACAAAACTTAAATTCGATAGGAAAGAAAAATTGGGAGAAAACAGGTGAAAAAAATACCCGCAAGGAGGGAAAAATTATGTGAAATTTTTTTATTAAATATTTTACCACATGGAATATTGGGTAGTCTTTCCATCGTAAGTAACACTGTAACAAAATGAATTATCCAGGTAAATCATCCTCCTCCTCATTGTTAGGTTAAGAAGATGCCATGACCTGTGCAAGGCACTGGATGATGACCTTGGTGACGTAATTCATTCATTTATGATATTGGATAAATCCATGGCTGATCTGGTGCAGGAATGGTGGACATGGTTGTGGAGGTGGGATGAGCAAGTGGCATTGTAGGGAATGCAGACGAGCTCCTCTTCAGCCAACAAATGCTCTCCTATTCCCTTATCTTCTTATCCTTTTTCTCAGCCAATGACAAAGATTGATGTGCTACCAAGAGAATTTGTCCGTGAAAGACTAGAGCATGATTTAGCTATGCTACTTTGGTTAGATTATGGGTAAAATTTTTAATAAAATTTTAAAGATATTTAAATATAAAAGTTTAAATTATAATTTAAATTATTATAATTACAATTTTAATAATTATTTAAAAAAATTATAAGTAAAATTTATTACATGTCTAATTAATTTTAAAATAGCACTAACAAAGAAAAGGGTGGCCATCCTCCTATTTTGAATCTGAAGGAAAAAAATTATTTTTCTAATCAAGTTAAATGGAAATGGCAAGACATATTATAATATACAAAAAGAAAATATGTACATTTATAATATATCGAACTTTATATCAAATTTTATTCCAAATTTTTGAACATGTCGAATTTATTTCGGACTTCAAAAGTGTTGAATTCAAACACAAACTCGAACTTTATAACTAAGCCCCTAACTAATTAAATATTTATAAAAACCACTTCTTTAACTAAACCCTAAACCCTAAAGTTAGGGGTATGAGACATTAATTGATTAAAATGATTTTTGTAAGTATTCAATTAGTTAGGGGTATGAAGTGAGGGGTATGAAGTTAGGGGTATGAGACATTATTTTATTAAAGAATTGGTTTTTGTAAGTATTCAATTAGTGAGGGGTATGAAGTTAGGGGTGTGAAGAAACATTGATTTTTTTTCAAAAAAATATTGATTTTTTTGGATTTTTTATAGTTTTTGAAAATAAAATTGATTTTCTAACGTTTTTATTTTTTTTCCTTTTTTTTTTCTAATGTTAAAAAATTAAAATTTTAAAGTTCCTAAGAAAAAAATAAAAATAAAATTAAAGTTAAAATTAAAATTTTAAAGTTACTAATTTTTTTAATTAAAGTTTACAATTAAAAAAAACACTTCTTTAATCAATTAAGGTATCATACCACTAAATTCATACCCCTCACTTCATACCCCTCACTTCATACCCCTAACTTCATATCCCTCAATTCATACCCCTTTCTTCATACCCCTCACTTCATATACCTTTCTTCATACCCCTCTCTTGATATCCCTAACTTTAATCAATTAAGGTCTGATACCCCTAACTTCATACCCCTCACTTCATACCCCTTTCTTCATATATCTTTCTTCATACCTCTAACTTCATACCCCTTAACTTCATTCCCCTTTCTTCATACCCCTAACTTCATATCCCTAACTTCATACACCTTTTTTAATACCCCTCTCTTCATAACCCTCACTAAATATCCCTCACTTCATACCCCTAAATAATTGAATACTTACAAAAACCACTTCTTCAATAAATTAATATCTTATATCCCTTTCTTCATAACCCTCTCTTCATACCTCTTTTTTCATACCCCTCACTTCATACCCCTTTATTCATACCCCTAACTAATTGAATACTTACAAAAACCATGTATTTAATCAATTAAGGTCTCATACCCCTCACTTCATACCCCTAACTTCATTCACTTCATACCCCTTTCTTCATACCCACTAACTTCATACCCCTAAATTTATACCCCTTTCTTTATACCCCTTTCTTCATACCCCTAACTTCATACCCCTTTATTCATATCCCTTTCTTCATACCCCTCACTAAATACCCCTCATTTCATACCCCTATGTAATTGAATACTTACAAAAAACACTTCTTTAATCAATTAATGTATCATATCCCTTTCTTCATACCCCTCACTTCATACCCCTTTATTCATACCCCTCACTTCATACCCCTTTCTTCATACCCCTAACTAATTGAATACTTACAAAAACCACTTATTTAATCAATTAAGGTCTCATACCCCTCACTTCATACCCCTAAATTCATTCACTTCATACCCTAACTAATTAAATACTTACAAAAACCACTTCTTTAATCAATTAATGTCTCATACCCCTAACTTCATACCCCTAACTAATTGAATACTTACAAAAACCACTTCTTTAACGAAACCCTAAACCCTAAATCCTAAACCATAAAGTTAGAGGTATGAGACATTAATTGATTAAATAAGTTGTCTACGTAAGTATTCAATTATTTAGGGGTATGAAGTGAGGGGATATAAGTTAGGGGTATGAGACATTAATTGATTAAATAATTGGTTTTTGTAAGTATTTAATTAGTTATATGTATGAAGTGAGGGGTATGAAGTTAGGGGTATGAAGAAAGGAGTGTGAAGTGAGGGGTATAAAGAAACATTGATTTTTTTTTATTTTCTAAAGTTTTTGAAATTTTTTTATTTTCTAATGTTTTGATTTTTTTGTTTTTTTTTCTAAAGTTAAAATTTTAAATTTCCTTAGAAAAAAAGAAAAAAAAAATTAAATTTTAAATTAAAATTTTAAAGTTCCTAATTTTTTTTTAAGTTAAAGTTTACAATTAAAAAAATTAAAAAAAAATACTTCTTTAATCAATTAATGTCTTATACCCCTAACTTCATACCTCTCACTTCATACCCCTCACTTCATACCTCTTTCCTCATACCCCTCACTTCATTCCCCCTTCTTCATACCCTTCTCTTCATACCCCTAACTTTAATCAATTAAGGTATCATACCCCTAACTTCATACCCCTCATTTCACACCCCTTTCTTCATACCCCTCACTTCATACCCCTTTCTTCATACCCCTTTCTTCATACCCATAACTTCATACCCCCTAATTTCATACCCCTAACTTCATACCTCTAAATTCATACCCCTTTCTTCATACCCCTCACTAAATACCCCTTACTTCATACCCCTAAGTAATTTAATACTTACAAAAACCACTTCTTTAATCAATTAATGTCTCATATCCCTTTCTTCATACCCCTCACTTCATACCCTTTTCTTCATACCCCTAACTAATTGAATACTTACAAAAACCACTTCTTTAATCAATTAAGGTCTCATACCCCTCACTTCATACCCCTAACTTCATTCACTTCATACCCCTTTCTTCATACCCCTAAATTCATACCCTTAACTTCATACCCCTTTATTCATACCCATTTCTTCATATCCCTCACTAAATACCCCTTACTTCATACCCCTAAGTAATTTAATACTTACGAAAACCACTTCTTTTATCAATTAATATCTCATATCCCTTTCTCTCATACCCCTCACTTCATACCCCTTTATTCATATCCCTCACTTCATACCCCTTTCTTCATACCCCTAACTAATTGAATACTTACAAAAACCACTTCTTTAATAAATTAAGGTCTCATACCCCTCACTTCATACCCATAACTTCATTCACTTCATACCCCTAACTTGATATCCCTCACTTCATACCCCTAACTATACTAACTAATTAAATACTTACAAAAATTAATTCTTTAATCAATTAATGTCTCATACCCCTAACTTCATACCTCTAACTAATTGAATACTTACAAAAACCACTTCTTTAACTAAACCCTAAACCTTGAAGTTAGGGGTATGAGACATTAATTAATTAAATAAGTTGTTTTTTTAAGTATTCAATTAGTTAGGGTTATGAAGTGAGGGGTATGAAGTTAGGGGTATGAGACATTAATTGATTAAAGAATTGGTTTTTGTAAGTATTCAATTAGTGAGGAATATGAAGTGAGGGGTATGAAGTTAGGGGTATGAAGTGAAGGGTATGAAGGGGGGGGTTTAAAATCATTGATTTTTTTGGATTTTCTAAAGTTTTTGAAAAAAAAATTGATTTTCTAACATTTTGATTTTTTTTTTCTAAGGTTAAAAAATTAAAATTTTAAAGTTCCTAAGAAAAAAATAAAAATAAAATTAAAGTTAAAATTAAAATTTTAAAGTTCCTAATTTTTTTAATTAAAGTTTACAATTAAAAAAAAAAAAAAACACTTCTTTAATCAATTAAGGTATCATACCCCTAAATTCATACCCCTCACTTTATACCCCTAACTTACCCCTTTCTTCATACCCCTCACTTCATACCCCTTTCTTCATACCCATCTCTTGATACCCCTAACTTTAATCAATTAAGGTCTCATACCCCTAACTTCATACCCCTCACTTCACACCCCTTTCTTCATATCCCTAACTTCAAACCCCTAACTTCATACCCCTTTCTTCATACCCCTCTCTTAATACCCCTCACTAAATATCCCTCACTTCATATCCTTAAGTAATTGAATACTTACAAAAACTACTTCAATCAATTAATGTCTCATATCCCTTTCTTCATACCCCTCACTTCATACCCCTTTCTTCATACTCTTCACTTCATACCCCTCAATTCATACCCCTTTCTTCATATCCCTAACTTCATACCTCTTACTTCATACCCCTTACTTCATACCCCTAACTTCATACCCTTTTATTCATACCCCTAAATTCATACCCCTTTCTTCATACCCCTCACTAAATACCCATCACTTCATACCCCTAAGTAATTGAATACTTACAAAAACCACTTCTTTAATCAATTAATGTCTCATATCCCTTTCTTCATACCCCTCACTTCATACCCCTTTATTCATACCCCTTTCTTCACACCCTTAACTAATTGAATACCTACAAAAAACATTTTTTTAATAAATTAAGGTCTCATACCACTTACTTCATATTCTTAAATTTATTCACTTCATACCCCTTTCTTCATACCCCTTTCTTCATACCCCTAACTTCATACTCTACTTCATACCCCTAACTTCATACCCATTTATTCATACCCCTAACTCCATTCTCTTCATATCCCTAACTTCATACCCCTTTATTCATACCCCTCACTTCATACCCCTTTCTTCATACCCCTAACTAATTAATTACTTATAAAAACCACTTTTTTAATCAATTAATGTCTTATACCTCTAACTTTATACCTCTAACTTTATACCCTTAACTTATTGAATACTTACAAAAACCACTTCTTTAACTAAGCTCTAAACCCACGGGTATGAGATATTAATTGATTAAAGAAGTACTTTTGTAAGTATTTAATTAGTTATGGGTATAAAGTGAGGGGTATGAAGTTAGGGATATGAGACATTAATTAATTAAAGAATTAGTTTTTTTAAGTATTAAATTGGTCTCATATCTCTTTCTTCATACCTCTCACTTCATACCCCTCTCTTCATACCCCTAACTTCATTCACTTCATACCACTAACTTCATTCACTTCATACCCCTTTATTTATACCCCTTCCTTCATACCCCTCACTTCATACCCCTAACTTCATACCCTTAAATAAATACTTACAAAAACCACTTTTTTAATCAATTAATGTCCCAAACCCCTAACTTCTTACCCCTAACTTCATACCCCTAAATTCATACCCCTCACTTCATACCCCTTTCTTCGTAACTCTCTCTTCATACCCCTAACTTTAATCAATTGAGGTCTCATACCCCTAACTTCATACCCCTCACTTCACACCCCTTTATTCATACCCCTTTCTCCATACCCCTAACTTCATACCTATTTCTTCATATATTAAACTTCATACCCTTTATTCATACCCATAACTACATACCCCTTTCTTCATACCCTCTAATTTATATCCCTAACTTCATACCCCTAATTAATTAAATACTTACAAAAACTACTTTCTTTAATATATTAATGTCTCATACCCCTAACTAATTAAATACTTATAAAAAACACTTCTTTAACTAAATTCTAAACCCTAAACCCTGAAGTTAGGGGTATGAGATATTAATTTATTAAAGAAGTGGTTTTTTTAAGTATTCAATTAGTTAGGGGTATGAAGTTAGGGGTATGAGATATTAATTTATTAAAGAATTGGTTTTTGTAAGTATTCAATTAGTGAGGGGTATAAAGTGATGGGTATAAAGTGATGGGTATGAAGTGAGGGGTATGAAGAAAGGGTTATGAAGTTAGGGGTGTGAATTTAAGGTTATGAAGTTAGGGGTGTGAAGTGAGGGTATGAAGAAACATTGATTTTTTTTTGAAAAAAACATTGATTTTTTTGGATTTTCTAAAGTTTTTGAAAAAAATTGATTTTCTAATGTTTTGATTTTTTTGTTTTTTTTATAAGGTTAAAAATTAAAATTTTAAAGTTCCTAAGAAAAAAAAGAAAAAAATTAAAGTTAAAATTAAAATTTTAAAGTTCCTAATATTTTTTAATTAAAGTTTAAAATTAAAAAAATAAAAAAAAAAAACACTTCTTTAATCAATTAAGGTCTCATACCCCTAACTCCATATGTCTCACTTCATACCTCTCACTTCATACCCTAACTTCATACCCCTCAATTCATACCCCTTTCTTCATATCCCTCACTTCATACCCCTTTCTTCATACCCCTCTCTTCATACCCCTAACTTTAATCAATTAAGGTCTCATACCCCTAACTTCACACCCCTTTCTTCATACCCCTCACTTCATACCCCTTTCTTCATACCCCTAACATCATACCCCTAACTTCATACCCCTTTATTCATATCCCCTAACTTCATACCCCTAAATTCATATCTCTTACTTCATACCCCTTTATTCATACCCCTTTCTTCATACCCCTCACTAAATACCCCTCACTTCATACCCCTAAGTAATTTAATACTTACAAAAACCACTTCTTTAATCAATTAATATCTCATATCCCTTTCTTCATACCCCTCACTTCATACCCCTTTCTTCATACCCCTCACTTCATACCCCTTTCTTCATACCCCTCACTTCATACCCCTTTCTTCATATCCCTAACTAATTGAATACTTACAAAAACCACTTCTTTAATCAATTAATATCTCATACCCCTCACTTCATACCCCTAACTTCATTCACTTCATACCCCTTTCTTCATACCCCTAACTTCATACCCCTTACTTCATACCCCTCACTTCATACCCCTAACTTCATACCCCTAACTAATTAAATACTTACAAAAAACACTTATTTAATAAATTAATTTCTCATACCCCTAACTTCATACCCCTAACTAATTGAATACTTACAAAAACCACTTCTTTAACAAAACCCTAAACCCTAAAGTTAGGGGTATGAGACATTAATTGATTAAAGAAGTGGTTTTTATAAGTATTCAATTAGTTAGGGTATGAAGTGAGGGGTATGAAGGGTATGAATTTAGGGATATGAGACATTAATTGATTAAAGAATTGGTTTTTGTAAGTATTCAATTAGTGAGGGGTATGAGACATTAATTGATTAAAGAATTAATTTTTGTAAGTATTCAATTAGTGAGGGGTATGAAGTGAGGGGTATGAAGTTAAAGGTATGAAGTTAGGGGTATGAAGTTAGGGAATGAAGAAAGGGGTATGAAGTTAGGGGTGTGAAGTGAGGGGTATGAAGAAACATTGATTTTTTTTTTGAAAAAAACATTGATTTTTTGGATTTTCTAAAAAATTTGATTTTTTTTTTTATTTTCTAATGTTTTGATTTTTTTTATTTTTTCTAAGGTTAAAAATTTAAAATTTTAAAGTTCCTAAGAAAAAATAAAAAATAAAGTTAAAATTAAAATTTTAAAGTTCCTATTTTTTTAATTAAAATTTACAATTAAAAAAATAAAAAATAATAATAACAACTTCTTTAATCAATTAAGGTCTCATACCCCTAACTTCATACCCCTCAATTCATACCCCTCACTTCATACCCCTCAATTCATACCCCTTTCTTCATACCCCTCACTTCATACCCCTTTCTTCATACCCCTCTCTTCATACCCCTAACTTTAATAAATTAAGGTCTCATATCCCTAAATTCATACCCCTCACTTCACACCCCTTTCTTCATACCCTCACTTCATACCCCTAACTTCATACCCCTTTCTTCATACCCCCTAACTTCATACCCCTAAATTCATACCCCTTTATTCATACCCCTTTCTTCATACCCCTCACTAAATATCCCTCACTTCATACCCCTAAGTAATTGAATACTTACAAAAACCACTTTTTTAATCAATTAATGTCTCATATCCCTTTCTTCATACCCCTCACTTCATACCCATTTCTTCATACCCCTAACTAATTGAATACTTACAAAAATTACTTCTTTAATCAATTAAGGTCTCATACCCCTCACTTCATACCCTTTTCCATACCCCTAACTTACTATCCCTTTCTTCATACCCCTAAATTCATACCCCTTTATTCATACCCCTCTTCATACCCCTTTCTTCATACTCCTCACTAAATAACCCTCACTTCATACCCCTAAGTAATTGAATACTTACAAAAACCACTTTTTTAATCCATTAATTTCTCATATCCCTTTCCTCACACCCCTCACTTCATATCCAATTAATGGTAAGTGGCATCCGGTCCCATGTGCCCTCCTACTAAGCCTTCATGAGCTTCTTTCAATGCCATTCTAACTTCTTCATCCATCATGCATCTTCGTAAGATACCATCAATTCCCATATTATACAACAATCTTGCTATCAACTAGAAGGGTGTTGACTTCATAATTAATTTCTTCTTCTCGGTTGCTATCATCTCTTGTGGTAACTCTCCTATGGATAGATACTAGCCAATCAACTTGTACCATGATGGAACAACATTTATGATGAAAAATTGTACATCAAGGAATTCATATAAAATTCTTGTTCCTATAGGCTCTCCTGGTAGTATCTGAGATAGTTGGTCTATAATTACATGCTCCTTACAATTTCTCACTACTACTTGGAATACAATATCTTGTAGGGTAATGAGTCACCTGTTGACCCATCCTTGTATCATTTATTTGTTTATCATGTACAAAAAATCTTGGTGATCTACATAAAAATTAAAAGGATTTACTAGTAAGTAATGCCTAAAATTTTGAACTACATATACCATTCCCAAGGCTTCTCTTTCTGTTGTACTATAGTTTTTCTCCACCCTTGATAATAGGTGACTAGCAAAGAAAATAGGTTGATCCAACATGAACTGTCCTTCTTGTGTGAAAGCACATCCAATTGCAAAATTTGAAGCATCAATGTGGATATGGAATTCCTTATCCCAATTTAGGAACACCAAAATTGGGCTATTGACAAGCTTGGCCTTCAACTCCTCAAAGGCTCCTTGGTGCTCCTCTGTCCATATGAAAGGAACATCTTTCTTTTTCAATGAATCTAATGGATAATACACATGTGCATAATTTTTTATAAACCTTCGATAATACCCCATCGATCCAAGGAATATTTTAAGTGAACTCACATCATATGGTTATTCCATGTGCAATATCACATGGATCTTATTAGGATCTATTTTTAATCCCCCACTACACACTATATGCCCTAATAAATTTCTATACAGTGTCATCAGGTAACACTTCCCAAGATTTAATCAGATATGTGTATTTTTGCACCTACTCATACATTCATTGAGGGCAGGAAGATGCTCCTTGATCTTCCCATAAATGGACCAGTTGTCCAAAAATGCTTTAAAATTCCCCATCTCTAACTGATCAAATATATAGTATAATGCATTGAAATATAGCTAGGGCATTATAGAGCTCGAATGGCATTTTATTACGCATAGATACCATTCTCTATAATAAATGTGGTCTTCAACTTATCTTCCTTAGCTATGCTTATTTGATTGTAACCTAAAAATCCATCTAAAAATAAATAGATCTCATGTCCTGCAACTTCCTCTAGGATGGAATATGTGAAGGGAATAGGTAAGGGATCCTTAATGGTTACTGTATTTAGACTCCTAAAGTCCACATATATTATGATTTTGTCCACTTTCTTCTTCAAGGTGACACTATAGGTGATACCCATTCAACTATTACCACCTATTGTGCTATCAGGACTTCCTTTGTCTAGATACCATACTAGTTAGAACCATATAGTCAGAATCTCGATGCCCATAGAGATGAAGCACCAAGTTCTAGCCAAGTCCTTTTAGGTAGAACATTGACACTAGATCCTCCATCTACGATAACTTGCATCAATTTGTGCCCTAAAATATCTATATGAACTAATGCAGGTTTCTTTCCTACATCAATCATTAATATGGTGGGGTCCATGAATTGGTTTTTTTGTTTTTTTTCTTGAATCGGTTGACTATGTACTTCCATCACCTTGTGAGGTTGTATCTCCTCCCCCATCACCTTTTTTAATGATGGGATAGCTTCCAACAAGTTAGCCATTTTGATCTCTACTGTGGTGTCCAAAACCTGTGCTACCAGATTCTGCACAACTACCTTCTCTTTTGATGGTTTTTTAGTTCCTTCTCTTCTGCTAACTTTACTTGCTTAGTTTTTTGTGCTTCATCTTGTAGTACTTTCTTTGCTACTTATCAGTGCTACTTTTCTTTTGTTGGCTCAGAATACTTATCCTTTTTAGCTTGATTCCTTATCATGACTAAAACTTCTTGAGTTTCCTCTTATCTACATCTATCAAGGGTATCTGCATCTTATCTACCAACTGCTTTAATCTATAGTTGTATGATTTTACATCTTCATTAGGATTTTGCTTCATCATACAAATTTCAATGACAATATCTCCATCATCCTTCAAGGGATAAAATTCTTTAATGAATTTCTCCTTCACTTGATTCCAAGTCCTAAAATCTACTGCATTTTACCTTTTTAGATACCAATCCATCACTAATCCTCTCAAGGTAGTAGGAAATAAAGTCAACTAGTTATATGATTGGTCTACGCCATTTTCCCTTCAAATGCCCTTCAAATGGTTATGCAAGTTTTGATACATCTTGTGGGGTCTTCCTTACCCTCACCTATAAAGGATGGACATATTTGTTTGGTTGAATTATTAGCCATGTTTGGAGAATCATCCTCATCACATGAGGTGTCCCATGGAATCTCTTTTTTGATTCCTCCTTGGGGGTGTTTTACTATGCTCATCGTCAAAATTTTCTACTCAAGGTATATTGTATTATCCCACCAATCATTGACCAAACTCACGTGCATCTTCACTCCATGATTTCCTTCGCTAATGTGAGGAAGATGGTCTTGGTCTTTCTTCTTGAGACCCCGCACTCTATTGCCCTGGTGCCTGACTCATATTCTTTGCACTCCCTCGCAACCCTTCCATTGCTTTCAAAGGTATCACCATCCACTCCCCTTCCTCATGCACTACTTCTATGTTAACTTCCTCCTCTACGTTAGGTAGTTCTGGTACCTCCTCTTCCATCCCTATCAATAGCACCTTAAAATATCCTTTTTCATATGTCCAAAATTGCTCTATTTATGGTTCATGTGTACTATGGTTTGAATTACTTTCATTCCCTCTCTAAGTAATTATCATTCTCCTTCTCACTGGGATGTTCTCTCGTACTTCTCATCTCCTACGTCTTTACACACTGGTGTATGTCATTCACCTCTAAATTTATAATATTCTTACTTTATCAGTTTGACCCATTTTAATAAAAATATCAAGTTTGATAAGGCAACAATACCAAATTTAGCATAGGGGTGTAGTATTCCTAATGGGGAGGTGATTCTCAGGGTTTAGAATGATCAATTTATTATCCTTGTTCAATTACCCAAATCATACAATCATACAGTCTTCACAACAATTAATATGCGACTACAAAATAGCTTGTATAGACTCAAATTACAATCCCAAATCATATAGTGTTAGTGCTTGTACAATTTGACACTTATTCAATCCTTTAGATTCGGTTTTGCAAGCTATTGTACACTATTTTGTAACTAATTTGCTCAATTTGCCAATATTTCCAAATCGGGTAAGTTTTCCTTAATCACCTAAACTACCAAATTAGGTAAAGTTATTTTGTACAATTTGTAGCACGTCTGGTGTACGATTTGTATGAACTAAAATTTCAAAAAGGTGCCAATTTGGATACTCTTCATTATCAATCTCTCTCATACAAGTTTTGGGAATTTTTGAATTGTTAATTACTCCATCTTTACCAACATGCAAGTTCTATCTATAGGGTTTGAGAGAGTTCTTCACAATGGCAATATCCAAAAATCATACAACAACATTCAAGATACCTTTCCTGATATAATCTACCTCACATATCATTCTCAAGGCTCACACCAGTGGGGATTCAATTCCATTCTTCATATTAGTGCATTAACATTATCCACAGACACAAAGAAGTAACATGCAACAACCAGATACTGCAAAACACTAATCCATCATTCCAGAATCAAATAGTACATAATAGAATACTATACAATGTGATTATTCATCCATTATTCTTCAATGGATATTACAATCACTAATAGTTCCACAAGGATACACAATAAACCAGTAATTCCACACAATAATCAGATATATGCATTCAACAATCAAACTCATCAGACCATAATCTAACTAGACTTATGAAATTGAAAGGGGGGTCTTATATAATGTTGTCCAGGCCATTCCAAATGGTTCCTAAGGTAATTAATTAATCACAGTTGCCCATGTATAACAGAATCCTTAATTACACCCTTTTACTAAGTCTAATTACATGATTTATCAAATTCATTTGCAATTACAACTCAAATTGCATTTTATTTACATTTCATTGCACCTTGTACATTTTACCTTCTAGTTTGTATATTTTGCCTCCTTGTACATTTTGCCAAAACTATCAAAATTGTCAAAATTATCAAAACTAGGTAAATCCTCTTTGTCACTTCTTCTTCTAGGAGGTGGATTTTCCACCTACACAAACTACCTAATATTAAGTTCCATGTTGATGATCCTTTAGGTAGGGTTTTTTTTCCTGAAGAATTTCATTGCATCAAGAGAACCTATAAATTTTTTATGTAACATTTTTTCCCAACTCTTTCCTTGATCTTTTAATAATATCCAACCAAGTTTTACCCCCAAGGTAAAACTCATAAGTCTACAAAAAAAAACCTATATATTTTTGAAGTAATATTTTTTCCAAACTCTTTCTTTTATCTTTGAATAATATCCAACCAAGTTTTGCCCCCAAGGCCAAACTCATAAGTCTACAATTCTGCAAGCCCATGCCTCCAATATTCTTTCCTTTGTAAATCCTATCCCACTTACAAAGAGGAAACATATATTTTTTGTCATATCCTTTCCAAAGAAAATATCTTTGAATTTTATCAATTTATGAATTTCTGATGCAAAACCTACTAAAAATATTGAAAGTAACATCATATAAATAGGGATGGATTGCAATGTAGTCTTTATGACTTGTAGTCTTCCCACCATGGTTAAGAAATTACCTTTCCAACATTCCAAACAAGCTTTCATTCTATACAAAATGAGATGCAAATATCCTTTTTATTTCCTTTATGAGACAAAGGAATACCCAAGAAGTTTGATGATTTTTTTTCAATTTTACACCCTAAAATATCCATAATAATTCATTGTAAATCTAGGATAGTGTCAATAAAAAATCTTGGATTTTGTAGTATTAACCATGGCCTCACTAACTAAGGGATGATCCAAAATAAAATAACAAATTGGAGATGATATTCTAAGGGACCATTTTTTACAACCTGAATAACTTTGATTTTCCTTCTATTTTTACCTTTGAGAAAGCTCTCCCTAATGCCTCTGTGAGAATACTAAATAGTTGAGATAGTGGATCACCTTGGTATCAAAGCCCCTTCTAGGTCCATATTCATCATTGTATGCTCTAACCTCCTCCTTATAGGATCTTGGTGATCTAAAAGTGGTGAACCATTTAGGGTATCAAAATAAAATAAAATAAATTCCTCTTATTTTATTTTACAAGATCCCATTTTTGGTGTTTAATAAGTGTTTGCATTAGGCTAATAACCTCTTGCAAGATCGGATGCAACTTTTGACCTCTAAATTGAGATAAGTACTTGGTCTAACATCTACCCTAATATTCATTGTGAGGAGTATCCCAAGAACCCCCAAGTAATTGGTTCAAGTGTGTCATCAGTGAAAAGGGTCAACAATTCCACACTCTATTTAGTAGTGTTTTTACCCTACAAGTGTATAAAAGAGTTGTTGTTTGGAGTTAAACTTGTGGCTGATTTCTTAGAATTATTCCTTGGTGAGAATATTATTTGTAATTAGAGTTATTTTATCTTAGGCAACCTTTGTGTCCAGTGAGATTTAACTTAAACCTTCGGAAGTTGTAGTCTAGGGCCCACTACATTGCTAGAGTTTTATCCATCAAGTTCCATATGACTATTGACAACACTTCTAGGAGCTCCCAAGTGATTTATATGGTAGAAAATAGAATAACTCAAGACCTATCACTTGAGAAAATGGAAGTAAAAATCCAAAACCTCCACTCCACTCAAAATACCATTCTTTTAAAAACTTGATAAACTAAATCTAATTGATGAAATTAAGCAAAAGATATATATGTTGTACAAGATATCGTATCATAGTTATCTTCACAAGGCCTTAAAGGGATTAAAAATGTTAACTCTAGGGTCCATTCTTTGCAAAATACAACCCTATGTTAACTTTGAGATCAATTCTCTACAAAAAATCAACCTAGTGCTCATACTTTTCACATAAATCCTAAACACCTTGTGAGCAGCATTATGAGAGTCTTGACCTATTATCCCACATGCATCTCATGATGGCCCTCATGGTTTTATATAAAGCACAATAGACACCTTGAGCTTTGCAAATAAAAAAGTAGGATTTTATGTGAAATGCCCAAGTGGTAGTTGGTGAACCATGATCCAACTTCTCAAACGGGTGAATCATGGCCCAACCATATGCTCTATTCTCTCTTGTGGGAGCATTGCTTGATGGTGCTATGAATGGATTTTTCTCCATGTGTGGTTTCCATTGGTTGGTTTTTCTTATGGGACCCATGTTAACTCTTGGGTCCATTCTCTAAATAAATAGCCCCATGTTAACTTTAGGGCTACTTCATTGTAAAAAGCAGTCCTAGTTAGCTATGAGGTTTGATCTCTTCTCTCGTATTGCTTAGTTCTCATATTTACTTGCATAAATTCTAAACACCTTTTGAGGTGCACTATGAGAGTCATGATCCATTGTCCCACATGTATCCCATGATGCCCTCATGGTGGTATATAAAGCACAACAAACACCTAGAGCTTTGCAAATCACTAAGTAGATATTTGGGTGGAATTATCAAGTGGTAGCTGATGAACCATGATCCAACCCCTCAAATGGATGAATTAGAAGCCAACCATATGTTCTATCCTCTCTTATGAAAGCATCACTTGATGGTGGTGAGTGTGTAGTTCTTCTCTTGTGTGTTTTTTGTTGGATGATTTTCCTTGTGGGTTCCATGTTAACTTTGGCATCCATTTTCCATAAAACACAGACCCATGTAAACTCTAGGGTTAGTTCTATGTAAAAAAATTACCTAATGTTAGATTTGGGGTTCGTTCTCTACTCCTCTCATATTGTGTATTTCTTGTACTTTCTTGCATAAACCCTAAACACCTTGTGAATAGTGTTGTGAGAGTCTTGAGTTGTTATCCCATATATATCCCATGATGGCCCTGATGGTGGTATATAAAAGAAAAAAAACTAGAGCTTTGCTAATCAAGAAGTAAGGTTTTGGGTTAAATACCCTAGAGGTAGCTCGTGAACCATGATCCAACCCCTCAAATGGGTGAACCACGACCCAACCATATGCTCCATCCTATCCTATGCACTTGATGATGATGAGGGTGGAGTTCTTACCATGTGTGGTTTCCATTGATTTATTTTCCTTGTGACCTCATGTTAACTTTGGGTTTATTCTAAATAAGAAAAAATCCTATGTTAACTCTAAGGCCAGTTCTCTACAAAAAATAGCCCCATGCTACCTCTAGGATTTGTTCTCTACTCTCGTATTGCATAGTTCTCATACTTTCTCACATGAACCCTAAATACCTTGTGAGAAACATTATGAGAGCCTTTATTCATTATCCCACATGTATCCCATGATGGCCCTTATGGTGGTATATAAATTAGAATAAATACCTAGAGCTTTACAAATTAAGTAGTATTTTGGATGAAATGCCCTAGTTGTAGCTAGTAAACCATGGTCCAACCCTTTAAATAGATGAATCATGGCACAACCATATGTTCCATTCTATTCTTTGGGAGTATTTCTTGATGGTGGTGAGTGTGGAGTTCTTCCCTTGTATGGTTTCCATTGGTTTATTTTCCTTGTGGACCTCATGTTAACTTTAGAGATCATTTTCTATAAATATAGCCCCATGTTAACTTTAGGGTCAGTTCTAAGAAAGAAAATTGCCCAATGTTACCTATAGGAATCATTATCTACTCCTCTCATATTTCCTAGTTCTCCTAATTTCTCATATGAATCTTAAACTCCTTGTGAGCAGAGATATAAGAGTCTTGATCTATTATGTTCCTAGACAATGCAACATTTACAACTGCCACCCCCAAATATGACATTGCATGAATTTTTCCATTTCCTAAAGTCTAAAGTCACTTTTCATTAATCTCTAATTTCATTTACATTTCATCTTCATTTCACCTAATTTCACTTTTAATTTCATTTGACTTTATTTACACTAATTTCATATACATTCTATCCAATTTCATTTTAACATAATTGCAAGTAAAACTTTGTACAACTTTTTATTTCTTCTTTTTCTTGGAAGTAGTTTTGCTACCTATAGCATCTTCAATGTGTGACTACCATAGTTAATCAACTTTGCAGTGTTTATTGGATTGAGATTAGTGACTTTATCAACAAATGTATTCAACTAGTATGACTACACTTCTTCCTTCTTCATTGGTTGACTACTTCTAGCAATAAGTAGCTCAAACATGCTCCAAAATTATTTTGGTGAAAAACATTCATACCTCCTTGTTACCAAGTAGCATCACCTTGCTTCTCTTCTCTACATCATGTCTCCAACATCTCTAATAGGTAAGGATATAAGAAGTATTTGTCAAAGTTGAGGACCTACATGATGTGGTGTACCTCTACACTTTGAAACACCACTTTCAATGGATGGTCTTGTTGATTGTTGTGTCATCATACCTTGCAAAACTCACCTGTAGGCATTATCTAGGTTTCTTCTTCTAAGAGGATCTGCATCCCCTCCTTATCCTTTGTCTTCTATGGTGGTAAAGTTGCAAATATTTTCTCTTGCTTCATCGATCTTCATATCAAGTTCCATTTTGATGTAATGTCCTCCCCCATTTTAACTTCCATCATGAATTGCTCCTACTCCTAGTGGTGTTTGTGCTTCATGCAACTTCTAAAAAAGCTAATGCCAACGACTCTACATGTTTGGGGTCCTTGCTATGACACAACTATCAACACAACTCTTGGAGGGTGCCTCCTCAACTCCTTAGGCTTTGCAATCCTTGGTCTATGTTGCATTTGCACTACACTTTGCTCTTTAGGCTTTGGTTTTTGAACTCCAATAGTAGTTACTCCCAAGTTCCAACTACCCCAACTATTATCTAACTAATTTGGCCTTCTCTCATAGCTCCATGTGGCACATCTATTTTCCTTCATGTTGCTTGCTTTCTCAAATCATGTGCCTTTCTACTTGTCATCACTCGTCCAAATGACTTTCTCCTTGCTTCACATGGCCTAGCTCCAGGTCCATACAACCCAAGTTTGGATGACTTAGCCCTAGATAGCCCTAGCTTAGACAACCCAACATTAGATGGCCTAGCTTTAGACTAACCATGCTTCCTTGGACAACCAAATTCCATATGGTCTACCTCCAGATAACCTATTTCTAGATGGACTACCTCTAGACAACTTGCTTCCAGATGGCCTCTAGATGACTAGTATGGTCATCTATACAACCTTCTCCTTTTTCTAGGTGAACCTCTTGAAGGCTTGTATAGTTTTTTCTTCTACTTAGATGGCCTCCTTGTTTCCTTGAACTATGAGCCACTTATTTTTTCTTTGCTCCTTCTAGATGGCATTATGTATGGTTCGTACGGGCTATACAACATTGTTTAATACTTGGACAATGCTACATAAGATTTGGAAGCCCCTCTTGTTAGCTTTCCTTCTTCCTCATTTCATCATGCACACACTTTCCTTTGCTGAAACTCTTCCTCCTTTGTCCCTCGCTTCTAGCCACATTTTTATTTTGCTACACACTTCTCACCTGCATAAGAAAAGTGAAATTTATGACTATTGGACAAGGGTTCTTAGCATAACCCTTACTATTGTTGCTTGTTTGGTGTGCCTTAGCTTGACTTTGTAGGTGTAACTTCCTCCTAAGTTGTAGATTTTTTTCTCATTGTTCTCAAAATTCCACATGGTGGGATGGGTTTAGTTTCACTCCTAGGCACTCTAGTCATGCCCAAGGTCATGCTCTAGATGCTATAGGAATAGCTACCATATGCACTCTCCTTGTCCTTCTTGTTGCTCCTCCTTGGCTCTGTGTGTGCAAGTGACCCTAGTATATTTTTATAAGTTGAGGGAGACAAAGGGACACTTGTCCTACATGCAACAACTTCCCCTCCACTCCCTTATCTACCACTTAAACTATCATAATTGAACTACATGTAATTGCTCATTTAGCATACCAATTTTGCTTTTTCCTGGTTGTTAGAATCCTTACTTCTTGCACATGGTAGGTCCACTAGAAGGCATGCATGCCCTTCTTTAAATTGTATTTCTATTTTACCCCAAGTGATTAGATGACTTGGTTGAGCATCTAAATGACCTTGCTCTTTCCTAGCCTTGATGACCTTGGAGGCCAAATAGCCTACCTAGCTACCTAAACCTTCTATTTTGTTGGCCTAGATGGTCCAAGATAATTGGACCTACCTAGTGGTCCAAATGACCTATTTTGTACTTAGGCCAAAATGACTAAGGGGAACCAAACAACTTGCTTGGCTATCTTGATGGCCATTCCTAGATTTGCTCCTACTTAGATGCCCCCTACTCCTTTGTTTATCTATCTTCATCAGGACCTCATATGAATCCTTTTCTTCTTCTTGGGATGACCTGACATCAATTTCTTGGTAAACATGCATTGCAACCAATTGTTCTTGATTATTGAAGCACCCTCTTCATCTTGTTAGCATGGTTGGATCATCTAACAACCCAAGGGTTGTTTGAGAGTTAGATAGCCTCCATGAACAACCTAGGGAGAGTCCAAATGATCCTCCCCTTATACTTGATGATCCAACGGTAGTTTGGGAACCTATTGTCCCCATTAGATGGCCATGGGGTGGCCCAAACAACCCACCCTACTGGCTAGACTTCTTATGGGTCATTTGGAGTAGATTGCTCCCCTCCATATGATAAAAAGATACCAAATAACCTCCCCTTTGGTTAGGTTGTCATAGACTACATAAGAGATCATTCAAATTAGGAGGATGATTGAAGCTAGCACTTGTCCCAAGCTCATCCATATGGAACTTAATTATTTTTGGGCCTTCTCTTGACCATATTTGACCTAGAATCCTACTAAGTATGGTTGCTCTAATTTATCTTCATATACTCATTTGTACATTACTATAACTTCCTCTTCCTTCAAAGTGATTTTAGCCTCTCTTCTAGGTTTTTTCTATAAAGCACCATTTGGAAATGAATTGATATTACTTAATGGTTGTGTATCTCTTGGTATCCTTATCAATGTTTTTCATCTGGTTCTTGTCTCAAAATATAAGTTGAAATTGGCACTACTCTAACCTTCCTCCTCACTATTCAGACTTGTCATGGATGCACTGCTAGTTTCTTCTTTTATCGTGTTGCCATCATCCACTCTTCTATTTAACAATGTTCATTCTAGTGCATTTGTGTTGTAAATAATATCATGTGATACTTCATGCATGTCTCTCCATTCGATCTCTGCTACTCTCCTTCCTAGGAGGGTTTCATTACCAAACTAGTGCCCTCAATAGGTCTCTTTCAGAAGTTCAATTTTTGCTACATGCTTCTCAATATTTCCCAACACTTACTCATTTGTAATGCTTCTCAAGATTTTTTTGAACTTGTCCTTTCTTCTAAAAACTCCTACTAGTTACTTGTATATCTTGTTGTAGCTGGATCAACCCTTGCGCATGTAGTCTCTACGATTTGGCCATTAAAAAATTTAGTTGTTTGCTTCTCTTGTGAAATTGTTTCAATACACATTCTTTGTTATGCACATTCAATGGTTGTAAATAGACTCATCCCTTCAAATTTATTTCCCTCACTTTAAGACTCTTGTTTTGGTAGTTCTTTTCATCTAGAATGCATTGTTGCCATTTGCTACATGTCCTCATCATCAAGTATCCTCTATTTATTGATCAACCTTTGCTCTTCTTTGATGTTAGAAAATTTGGCATGTATGCATAACCTTCTGTATCTATTTGGTCCAAGCACCAACTCTTCCTACTCCACTATCATCTATATGCCATCTTCTTGGCTACTTGTAGCTTCCTTCTCGTATGACCATGCCAATTGCCTTGCAATTTTACTCTCTTTAGAATCACTCATGTCTTCCCTACCATCTTCTCTCATATATGTTCTCTAACTTCATGTATCGATATTCCTTTAAAATATCCTAAAGATCAACTTTATGCAATGGTTAACCTGCTCATACTTGACTCTCCATCAATTGGTTCAAGGTTGATAAGGTTCACCTATACCTTGACCTTGTACAGTTTCAGCTTTGAACTATTGACTTTCTTAGGACATTGCATCCTATCGAGTCTCTTCAATCTCATTGCATCATTATCAACCATCTCATCCACTTGGAAGGGTCCAAGCCACAAGATCTTCAACTTTCATGGCTTAATTTCACATGTTTTGTACTTCAGTACTAAGTCATCCACTTTTAAGTTAAACTTTTGCATGTGCTTATCATGCCAAAACTTATGCTAACACTAGAAAACTTCCATGTCCCACTGTGCCATCACCCTCTTCTCATCTAGATTGCTAAGTACCATTAGCCTCTCCTCTAGGCTTTCATGGTTGCCAATATGGTTCTGCATTGCCACTCTCAAACTTGGCATCATAAAATTGATTGGTATAACTCTCTATTGACCATCCATAAACTAGAATGATGTGTAATTTGTTGTTGACTTATATGTTATCCTATATACCCATAGGATCATTGACATTTTCTCCTTCCAGTCAGCATCCCCAATTCCACATGTCTTGTATATTATGGAAATTAAAAACCTTGTTCATTACCTTTGCCTACCCATTCACCTTGGGGTAATACAAATTTAACAAGTACAAGATTTTAAAATTTGTCATAAGTTTTTTAGTAATACCATTGACAAAGTGTCCTTCATGATCACTAATCAACATAAGAGGTAATTCAAGCCTTGTGATGATTTTCTCATAAAAAATTGTGTAGTGCTCTTCATGAAGTTATTTGGCAACACCCTTGTCTACATTGACTTTGTCAAGTATTCAGTTGCCATCACAATGTAGCTATACCTTCTTTGATTAGTCTTCAATAGTCAAACAAAATCAATACCCCATATTTTGAACAACTCTTGTAGCTGAGATGGATGCAATGGCATGAAGTCCCTTCATAGAATTTTTTTGGCTCATTGACATGTATCATACATGGTCACAAACTCCTTCATGTCATGATTGAGGGTGGGCCACCACAACCCTACTAGAAGTACCTTCTCATGGTCACATTTGGTCCCTTGTGCCCTCATGTCAATCCCTCATGAGCCTTTATCAATGCTCTATCCACATCTTCATCTATCACACACCTCTACGTAATCCCATCTAGTGCAATTTTATACAATAATCCAACAATGAATTAGAATGATGTTGACTTAATGTTTATCTTGTTCTTTTTGCTACCCTCAACACCTTTGACAACTCTCCCATCGATAAGTATTCTCCCATGTACTTGTACCATGATGAGTGTAGTGATTGAAAATAAATGAGCATCCAAAAATTCATCCGATGCTCCTCCCTGGCAAGTTCTCCTTAGCAAATCCTTAATAGTTGATTTTCTATCAAGTGTTTCTTCCTTGGTATGACTACCACTTGAAACATGAACTCTTTTTGACATAATGAGCTACTTGTTAACTCGTCTATGAATGTTTGACTTGTTGATTATGTACAATAATGCCTAATGATCAACATAGAAAGCAAAAGGGTTTGTGAGAAAATAATGGTTGAACTTCTACACCTCATATACTATCCCTAGTGCTTCTTGCTCCATCATACTCTAAGTCTTCTCTACTCTAGAAAATAAATGACTTGAAAAGTATATAGGTTGATTGAGCCCATAATGTCCTTGCACAAGTTTACATCCAATTGTAAAATTGGATGCATCCACATGGACATGAAATTTCTTCTCCCAGTATTGAAACACTAGAATGGGTATACAAAGAAAATTTACCTTCAACTCCTCAAAGGTCTTCTAGTGTGCACCTTCGACTTTTATGGCAATGTGCACCATTATTTATATGATGGCTATTGTACACACTCTTCCATCTATATGGTGATGTGTCATACACACCACCACCTTGTACAACATCTCCTACAAGTGATTTATATTGCAACCTCCCATATGCTCCTTCCTCTTGCATACTTGTTGTACGTGTCCTATTGTACGACCCTTCTTCAACATCAACAAACAAGTTTGTGATTCATTTACATGGTAATCTACTTTAGCCGACTCAATCTACGAATAGGACAACCTATCCTTTTCTAGACTGCTAACACCTTCACATGTAATTTGATCATCATAACTCCATGTCACCAAGATTGACCCATTTTCATAGAGGCAATGATGCTAGAATGTAGAATAAAATTTCCAATTTCATACAAGCAATGATGCTAGAATGTAGAAATAAAATTTTCAATTTCATACAGGCAATGCTGCTAGAATGTAGAAATAAAATTTAATAGACTTAAACACAATTTCATTTCCACTTAATAAACCTATAGATCTACCTTCTAAAACAATTAGCAATGACAATACATATAGGAAACATACAATAACAATAGCAAATGATAAATGAATATGAGCAAATCTTGTATTAACAATAGCTTGTATGATAAAATATGTACAACATCCACTTTACATACATTGTACCCAATGTACCTGGTTAGTCTCTCCTTCCATGCCAACCACAACCACACCAGACACTGACCAGCCACACACTTCAGCCCTTATTTATATGAAGGAATGAAGGAAGGGTCTTATTTATACAACTAAAAACTAGTGGTAATATTCAACTATTGGACACCTCATCATTTTCCTAAATAATATTTGACTTACATTTACATTTCATTTCATGAGTCAACTTTTGACTTGTTCATACATAAATTAACATTACACATTATTATATGAAATATTACATTATGATTTTATAACATTATTATTTATTTTATGCACATTTCATCAAACACTTTGCGTACGAACTACAAAATAACACAAATTGATAAAACTTATTTGCTAATTATGCAGACTTATCCATTTTTCTACCTACACATGGAAGATGATGCACATTCAGATAGTGGACTTCTCCATTGGAAGATGGAAGACTATGAATTTTTTCTACCAAATTGCCTATGCATTCAGGCAAAGGAGGAAGAGGACCATGATGGACATAGAAATAGTGTATATGAAGTTGGAAAAAGTAACAAGGAGGATAATTCTGCATAAAAAGAGGAAAATGAGAAGTGGACATTCCCACTTATTTTATAGAATATACTATTGGTGATGTGTTGTAATTGATGAGAAGCCAACACACCCACTTGACATGGCAAAAGCAACAAGCGAGCCTAATACCATAAAGTATGAAGGACCAAGGATGGTTTAGGTGAATCTTAGCAAAGGAGATGAAGAGAAGATAATCCATTGCAGGGATTGTTAGAGTAGGTGTTTAGACTCTAGCTCATGCTCACCTAGGTACTTTATTTTTATATTAGTTTAGTTTATTTTTTCCCACCCACTTTATGTGTGGATATTTTTTTATTTTATTTAGATATTATGAGGATATTTGGCATTCCTAGGGAGTTACACTCATTGATTATATTTGGAGGGTTAAGATATTTTCTCCATGGATCATATCATACCTCCTTGTTTGTACGGTGGATATTGATCCTTATCTCTTTGGTGGATCTTCCTTGCCTATTTAAGTAAGGCTTCTCCATTGTATTCACAATCAATTTTGACATATGATATAAAATTGCATTTTTTGTGTTAGCTTCCATTATCTTGTTTTTATTTTTCAATCTCTATTTTGGTTAATGTGGTGTTGCTTCAACCCCTTGATCCTTGTGGCTTGGTTCGATGTTTTGCATTTTTCCATCATTCCTTTTAGGGACAAGTGGTACCCAGTGCTGAAAGCAACAACCCTTAAGATTTCCATGCAATACAAATATGTCTTCTCATGGACATATAAGGATATGAAAGGGTTTTCATTGGAGTTATGTGTGCATCGGATTCAATTGATTTCATAGAAGGTTGTATAGGATGAATCTAGAGTATGTGGCCCTAGTGAGTGCAAAAATATAGAAGATGCTAGATGTGGGAATAATCTTCAAGGTTATGGTGAGTGAGTGGGTCTCACCAATTGTTATTCCCTTGAAGGAAGTAAATCAAATCTACATTTGCATAGACTTTACAAGTCTAAGTGTTGTGATGATAAAGGCTTCCTTTCCTATCTCATTCACAAATTCAATTTTGGAGGAAGTTGCCGAACATTAAATCTATTCATTTTGGATGGATTTTTTAGCTACAACTAAATCAACATAGCCAAGGAAGACAAGTTAAAGATAAATTTTATGGTAGAGAATGAATTTTAAGCATATAATCAAAGGATATTCAGTTTATGCAATGCCCCAACCATGTTTCAAAGAATAATTTTGTATATTTGAACAAATATCCATCAAGAATTTTGAAGTCTTCTAGGATGATTGGTCATTGTATGGAAGGAAGGACAAGCATTTGAAGGCTCTTGAAGAATGCATGAAGTTGTGCATGAATGCTCGACTATCATTAAATCCTAAGAAGTGTAAGCTACAGGTACCATACAAGAAGTTATTGGGGCATGTGATGTGTATGAAAGGTTTGAAGATTGATCTCGACAAGATTCACACTGTGATGAGTATGGAGGAGCCATATGAGGAGAGTTCGTTGAAGTCCTTTTTAGAACATGTCGAGTACTATAGGAGGTTCATCAAAAACTTTGTCCAAGAGTCCCATCCATTTGATGTGTTAACATGCAAGAATATTCCTTTTAGATGGACAAAGGAGCATTAAAAGGCCTTCGAGGAGTTGAAGGTGAAACTGGTTTGTATGCCCATTTTGATGTTTCTAGATTGGGATAAGGAGCTTCATGTCTATGTTGACACATCAAATTTTGCAATTGAATGTGGTATGGTCTAGGATAGGCAATTTGGGCTAGATTAACCCATTTATTTTTCCAATCAATTGTTGTCTAGAGTAGAGAAAAATTACAACACTATGGAGAAGGAAGCTTTGGGAATGGTATATGTGATATAGAAGTTTAGACACTATCTATTCACCAATGCTTTTTCTTTCTATGTGGATCATCAAGTGTTGTTGTATTTTATGAATAGACCAACTATTCAAAATCTCTCATAAGGTTCCTACTACTGACATTTAACATGTTTTAAAAAACATCATACTCCATTTTTAGGTCCTTTTCCCTTGTTTGTACAGGAGGAAGTACTACAACTATCCTCACAAGGACTTCAATTTTTTATTTTACTTTAATAATTCTCCTTTTGAAAGAAGTCAAAGTACCAGTTTGGAGTGGGGCCTAATCTGAGCTTCCCAAATCATGCCTTGAAGCATCCTTCTTCCTTCTTTCAATCACCTTTGCCCAAGAATCTTTGTCCCTAGAAAGGCCTACTTCGAACTCCCCTTGTGTACATTCAAAAGACCAGGTCTTTTGGATAGACCTTAAATTCTACTTTAAATTTCCCTCATGATCATAAAATCTGATATATATATTAACTAAACCTTATCAAATCCTAAGGCCAACTATGTACAATGCCTCAAATTCCTTTTGGTAAAATCTCCAATGGAAAAAGGAATGGATGAAAAGCACATGGATGGACTAGTGAATTTCTTTAATGTAGCCATTGAGGTTTCCCATCATATGATAAGCTACCTCTTTAAGTAGCAATTTATTTGGTATACACTTGGGTAACAAATGGGGCTTCTCTTTGAAGCCTAAGAGTCTAATGTATTTATGATGGGCTTCTTGGTTTTCTTAGTGTAGTAGGGGTAAGAAGAATTGTTTAATAAATAAGAAATACAAGGAAAAGCAACAGGGTGAATATAATAGAAAAATTTCTCCTTCATACTTTCCTTCCAAATATTTCTAAAAATATATGTACATGTGGCCTCTCTAGAAAGTTAAGAAAGGAAACTTTCTAATATTGAGTGATGAGACTACACACAAGATATCTATAAAAAATACATATGGAACCTAGGCCTCTCTAGGGCTCTAGTATTTTTGAATCTTTTAATCTTCCTAAATAAATTATCTAAAAGGAAAGAAGCTCAATCAAATTTAACTCCTTTAGGGATGATAAAATTACTATTGGCACATAATGGATAAAAAATAGGATGTGTTTGGCTTACCCATAAGCCTATAGAGTTGGGCCATAGCATATCTTACTTCAAGCCTAAAATTCTAAATAACATACCTTTCATTTTTTAAATGGGGGGATTTGTTCTCATTCACTCTTTTTCCCTTTAGAATTTCACCAATACTCTTTTATTTCTTAGCAAAGGACTAGTATTGGTTTTCATAGATGACATAGTTCTCAGGAGGGTCTGTAAATGGTGTGTAATGCTTCACTATCAAAACATGCAACCAACTTGTTATTCAAATCCCTTATTTCTCTTTAAGTCCACTCTATGGAATATCCACTACACTACATGTGAACATTTTTCTAGTAAGTATCCATCTTTGGAGGTCTTGACTCTATGATATTATCCATATCCTTTAGGTACTCTTAGTCATCACTATAATTGTTCCTGCTTTAGATGAAATTCTTGAATTTTTGGTAGATATCTGAGAAGTCCTTTATATCATCACCCATCTATCATTACTATCATTGATAATTGGCATGTTGATGGCAGTCTTGCTCCTTCCCATTCTAGAGAATGTGAATGTAGCAAATAAAAGTATTCAAAGCACAAGATATTAGATGAGAACTTGAACACTCAGTGAATTCAAAAAAGACATCAAGGAAACATATAAATCCTTTAGGGTATGCTAATTAAATGCATGGTCATGTCAACTTGAAAATGCATAGTTCCAAGTAACTTTAATTAATTAAAAGGTGAATTAATTGGGTTAAGAAATTATGCATAATATTCCCATAAAAATGTTATGATGTGGCCATTAAATCTAAAGCAGAGCAGTTATTAAGAGGAATTATGGTGGATAAATGATACATCATTACAATGTCTTAATGGATAGTTTAAATTTATCACAACTTCCTATGAATTTATGAGGCAATGAGGATTAAATAAGTGTCTAGTCACTTGGAAGTTTTAATTCATTTTGTCTCCACATGAGAGGAAGATGAAGAAATTAAGATAAAATTTTTGGGACCCGTAAGAGTATAAGATAGATGACTCAAGGCTTAAGATAGGCATGCGAGGTAATTCTTAACTTTTTTCACCTCCATGCATACAAACCTAGTCCTTTGTAAAATTCTAAAATGACCTCGGGTTTTATTGAAACATAAACAAAAATCATGAAATAGTGTATAATAAAAAAATAAATGATAAGGTGGAGCCCATTATAAAAATATTTCATAATGGGTTTAGTATAGCAATAAAGTGCTAATCAATTGCCACATTGTGGACTATTGTTGGGAACAGTTGCAACAGTGCATTCTCATCAATTATTTCATTCACCATCCATATCATTTCACACATACCAATATGGCATTTGGGATCCTTCCTCCTATCTCTTGCAAACTTTGGGTACTTCTACTTGCCACAATTATTGTTGCCATGTTTACCTTTGGTGTTGGTTGTTTGTTAGTTTCTTCTCTACTCAACGAACCTTCTATTGATGATTGGTCTTTCTCAAACTATTGTTAATGTGCTTATGCTCCATGATATCCTTCACAAAGATATGAGTGTTGACTTTGGTCTTTCGAGCATACTCTCCCATGGTTGCCTTTGTAATTGACTCTCATCCTCTACACCTCTAGGCACTTTACCCCACCCTTGTGTTGGAATTACCAATTGCTCTACCTCATCCTGCACATGCTCCATGTTATTACTTCTTTCAAGACTTTTGTCAATGTTCTTGTTGACCCAATCCTTGTTTGCACATTGCGCCTCCACTTGTGCATTGTCCTCCATCATTAGAAATAATGTTCACCACCTTTCCACTTGTTCTTCATCTGAACTACCCTCCTCCTGAGGGTTCCACACACATTCCACTTACGGTGTGCATATCTCCTCGCCAACAAGTTCCATTAGCACTCTAGTAGTTTGTGCATTGCCAACTTTACCTTCATGCAATTCCTAAATATTGTGTAACTTGTCATGTGATCCTCCAATATTATCACTTAATTCTTTGCCATCATGCAACTCACTACCATTTACATGCAACTTTGCTACCGATATGCATCTCATCATCATCGTCATGCAACTCCTCTGTGGGGGTCCTTCTATACATTTTTCTAGAAAAGGGGAGGTAGTTGCAATCCCGTAACTTCCTCATACCTAACCTTCAACTAACTACCTCGAAATAATTACATGACATCTTGAATTACATGTACAATCAATTACCTAACATTGAATTACATGTACATCCTAATTACACATATACACATTTCATCAAACACTTTGTATACAAACTACAAAATGATTTAAAGTTACAAAACTATATATAATAAAAATGTTATTTGTGTACTTGACTTCATACACACTCTATTGGGCATGAGGTGGCACCACATTATAGCTAGCTCTTACACATCATCCATCAATATTAGGGAGGATTGGACTATGGAAATTGATGAATCACATGGCAAAAAAGGGTTAAAGTTGTCTATGTGACACATCACAAAAAGAAAAATTTAGATGTTACTCCTTTCATGACATCCCCTACTTTAAATACATATTCATGGTAAGCCAATAGGATATCTAATAATAGAATAACCTTGACAAGAGGCTAAACAATATCATTACAATGTTATGTGCAAAAGCAAAAGGTTGTTGCTCTTGAACAAGCAGAAGAGGAAGATGGTGCTCTAACAACAAAGACAAAGACGACTCAAAGGTCAAATATCCTCCTTATGTGTAGACTATGTATTTACTAGTACTCGGTAATCTAGACATGTCTAGAGGGGTGGGGGATGCACATATAGCTAGGTTTTCAACCAATTAATAGATTTGATGAGAAGCACACACAATGACTTATTGACGATAATTCTTGTTGAGTGGTGACTATAGACCATATGCTTGACAAGTGATATCATTAAGTGGTGATAACATGACATCAAACAAGGCCACTTAAAGGGTTCCAATGATATTTATTCATGGGAGAGACAAACCTCATATGGTTTTGCAAGGATAAGAATTACCACTCGGTGCACCAATGTTGTATTGGCATCCATCAACAATTTATTTGGTAGATGCCCAGATAAAAGAGCATCTATAGTGCACAGTTGTGCCATTTAGATCAACTTGAGTTGTTTTCTAACAACTCAACTATATCACATACCTTATTTAATGGTTTACAACTAATATTCCATTAGCGTGTGAGCTTTCCAAATAGTTTTGAGGATTAGTCCACTTTGAGAGATTGAGAGCTTAGTATCTTGAAGAGTGGTTGCAACTTTTGCAAGGAAGAGTCAAGGGAGAGGTAACTTTGAGGTGAGCAAATATAGAATCTATTCACAGCCTTCATAAAGAGTACTTGATGGATAAGGATCCACATATTGCATCTCTCGAGTCTTGATCACAAGGGGATCAATGTATCGCTTTTGTTTAATATCAACTAATTTTGGCAAGGGAAAAATTGGATGTTGAGTATTAGCAAATAGTGACACTTCATTGAGACTTGGATAAATTACACAAATAATGGTTTATGCATGCCAATGATGGTAGTAAGATGTAATGGAAGTACAATATGGCAAGATATTCAACACTTCTAGGCCACATTAGCCAACTATTTTGCATAGGGGATACCAATTCTTGATTTTTGAATTGCCCACCCATAGGTGCCAATGAAGGCCAATGGTGATGCCAACTAGTTTGTGGGGGAAGGGCAATATGTAGGCAACAAAACTGAGATGACACCAACTCAAGTGCCATCACAGTAGTGAGTTGTCATGGACATGGTTCTACATTTGAGCATTTTAACACACATATGAGTTTATCATGTGTCATAGGTTGTCACATGTATATTTGCAACAATTGTATGGTTATAATAATATGGGTATCTGGTAGTTGGTAGTTGAGTGGTTGAAAAATGCCCCCTAATGATCCCTTTATATATATTCACCCCTTCATAGTCTCAAGAGGGGATAAACATGAGTATGTTGTGTGTGATAATGCTAGTCATGTACTTGTTTGAAGCATTGTATGATTGTTATTGTGCATGTACAAGAATAAATTATCAAATATATTACAATTAGATAATCCACATATGTGTTGTGAGTTCCTTTGAGTTACCATTCATTTTTGTTTTATATTATTTGAATGTTATCCTTGCACAAAGTGGAGTACAAATTTACTATCCTACAATATCTATTAGGGTACTGTTACACCAGTTGGGGCAATAGTTAGTATAGTAAAAAATGAAACTAATGCATCATATTAAACTCAATGACTAACATGCAAATTCTACCACATTAAGTGTTCAAATCCATTCCCTCAAGTATGAGACACATTGATAAATCTCCAAAAGGATACTGGAATGTAGTGCAGTGATAACATATACATGTGTTTCTCCATAGAAAGTACTCTATGTTTCTTCCAGGTAATTATTTTTCCAAAACTTGGATTCATTCATGAAATGGAAGAACTAATACAAGGTTTCTTTTTGTATTCTTATGTTGTTTTAAACATGTTGTAATCATAATTTTGATGATAGAGAAGTTATACCCTTTTCTTGTCACTTTTAATACATGCTGATAAAAATATATCTTTATTTTGTTGTTTTGTGTTTATGTTTCTAGTAGTTTTGCTAGTTTGCATTATATTCAATGCTCCAAATCCAAACTGATTTTTTCTAAATTATTTCATGGATGTCACTACTCAATTTCTTCTTTTTTAAGTGTACAATTTATTTTTAACAGATGTAAATGTCAATGCACTTTTCTTGTGAACCTCTAAAATCTTAGAATGAGCATTTGAAGAAGGCTCAATTTGCTCGTTCTTTGCATCTTTGGTTGAAGATGTGTGCTTTTCTGGAAGGTTACAATATATGACAATAGAGAGCACTCCAAATACCTCAGAATAAGATATAACTCCAAAAACATTGGAGGTATACCACATTGGATAATCATGATTGTGCTAATTTTGATTTCAATAAATTTTTGTGTCATGCAATTTTGCAAGCACTTTAGAGGATGTGTTAATTTTCCAAAAAACACAAAGGATTTTTGCTCAAATTTGATCACCCTATTATAAATTGGAGCCCATACCAACTGAAGTGAGTGCACACTATGATCAATTTTTGAAGTATCTTCTTTATGGTATCTATAATTCCATTGCAAGGCATGACTTTCATTTGCAATGTTGTAGAACAAAGAAGATGTTCGAGTTGTTGTTGGAAAGACATTTGATGATATTGTTCTTAAAAGCTCTGAAGATGTCCTACTAGAGGTCTGTTAAGTCTCTCCTTTACAACTATTTTATATGGTTTTACTTTGCTTCAGTTCCTCACAACAATGAATTGTATGTAGTAATACTTTTTCTATCATCATGAAAACAAATAGAAAGAGAAAGAGAGATTTAGAACTGATATCTCTACCACTAAAAGAAAAATAAGAGCATTTAGGAAAAGCTAGTCAAAATTGTTGAGTTGAATAGATAGTTAATATTTCGATAGAACTAGCAAATTATTGTGTTTTATATTGATTAAGGGATAACTATGAAATTTGATTTCTTGCATTAACTTGGAAACTATATTATATTGCTTAAGGGATCACTATGAACTTTGTTTTCTTGCATTAACTTGGAAACTATAAAAATTTGAAGTAGTTTATTCATTTTCAACTAAGAACATAACCAAACATTTCAGCTCAAGCTTGTAATTCATATTTCTACATTGTAATTCTGATCTATGTATTTTTCTTTTCTCCTTCTAAATTATGCAATGAAAAGGTTAACACACCATGGTCCATGAAATCAAAAGGTGTGAGCAAGCTAACAGAAAAATTAGCAAAGCACTTCAAAGGTGTACCATCAGTTTTCATTGCCAGATTGATGCCTTTGTGAATGAGCATCCTAACCTCCAGGTGTGTGTATATTCTTAGCTATGTTCCTTTTATTTTGAGTAATTGACAAACATGTTTATAAATTACATCTAAATTGCTGCATTGAGTATGAGCCCATTACATTTTCACCTCGTTCATTACATAGTGCTCTAACTTTTCATTAGACAATAGCCTGGCTGACTTTCTCAGTTTATGATTTAAAGGCTTTGTTGATCTTTGATATATTTGATTCACTTAAAGCTTTTTCTGTAGGTCACTGACTGTCCTAGTTTTATTTTTTATCATGTTGGCAAGAAAGAAGCTCCTGTAAGTATCTCTGCTAACGCTTATATTATTAGTCTTTCCAACATACTGATTTCTTCCTAACACTAGGGATTTTGTAGATCAAGGTTTCAACAAAGTCAAGTATGAAATATTTGATAGAATTTATCAAAGAAAATGTTGGGTTGCCACTTACATAAGTGAAAAAATATGAGGAACACAAAGAACAATTGGATTCAGAACAAAAATATGAATTATGAAAGTCTAGTTCTCAATGATTTTATTGGCCCCATTTTACCTGGGCATCATTTTCTTTACTAGAAGTAAAGCTTAAAAGGAAGCTTTGCAGTTTGGTATATTTCTTTTAAATCATGCAAGATATACTATAGAAGGGCCATCATATGGTAGGCCATAGCCAACATGATGTTAAAATAATTGAGCTTTATCTACTAAGAAGTGGATTATCCTTCTACTACCATTGTATTCTGGAGTAAACCTGTGGGAATCAAACCATTGAATCAAAGCAAACATGCAACATTTTGAATGTCAAAAATGAAATTTTATTTTATGTAATCTTGATGAACTACAGGGAACCTATAATCCTTCATCTGGAATGGTTGAAGAAGATAGATATGTGGATACAACTTGCATGGTATGAGAGGTTCAAATTTATTAAATTGATAAAATAAAAAAGTTATATATTATATTGATTTTTTTAATGTATAAAATTATCATGATTCAATCCAAGATCAACCTATGTTAACATCATTGTGTTTCTAGGACTGGATTGACCATACACAAAAAAAAATAGGATAAAAATCTATTTTCAAGCTCCAAATCCCAATGTTCAAATAAGATCCTTTTTTAGAATGCTTATATGTTTATGGATCCACAAAATTTAAAAAATATTGTAGTTATTGCATCATAGAAAGAATCAACAAGAACTAGAGAGAACCACACAATAGTTACTACATTATAGAAAGAATCAACAAGATCTAGAGAGAACCATACAACTAAAGAGCTACATACGGTTGACTAAACTTGTACAAAAAAAAGCCTTTTGATCAAGTCATTCAATGACAAAACGTAGAGTACTTTTTGTAGAGAAACACATGTATATGTTATCACTGCACTACATTCTAGTATCCTTTTGCAGATTTGTTGATGTGGATCATACTTGAGGGAATGGATTTGAACACTTAATATGGTAGAATTTGCATGTTAGTCATTGAGTTTAATATGATGCATTAGTTTCATTTTTCACTATACTAGATATTGCCCAATTGGTGCAAAAGTACCCTAATAGAGACTGTGGGATAGCAAATTTGTACTCCACTATGTACAGAGATAAGATACAAATAATATAAAACATAAATAAATGGTAACTCAAAGGAACTCACAACACATATGTGGATTATCTTATTGTAATACATTTGATAATCCATTCTTGTACATGCACAACAACAATCATACAATGCTTCAAACATGTAAGAACATGACAATAGCATTATCACACACAACATACTCATGCTTCTCCCCTCTTGAGACTATGAAGAGTTAATATAGATAAAGGGGTCATCAGGGGGATAATTTGCAACCACTCAACCACCAACTACTGGATACCCACATTATTATAACCACCCAATAGTTGCAAATATACATGTGATAACCTATGATACATGATAAACTCATATGTGTGTTAAAATGCTTAGATATAGAACCATGTTCATGACAACTCACTACTGTGATGGTGCTTGAGTTGGTGCCATCTTAGTTTTGTTGCCTACATTTTTCCCTCCCCCCACAAATTGGTTGGCATCACCATTGACCTTCATTAGTACCTATGGGTGGGGAATTAAAAAATCAAGAGCTGATATCCCTTTGCAAAATAGTTGGCTAGTGTGGCTTGGAAGTGTTGAATCTCTTGCCATCTTGTAATTCCATTGCATCATACTACCATCATTGGCATGCATAAATAATTATCTATATAATTTATCCAAGTCTCAATGAAGTGTCACCATTTGCTAATACTCAACATCCAATTTTCCCCTTGTCAAAACTAGTTGAGATTAAACAAAAATGATACATTGATCCCCTTGTGATCAACACGCGAGAGATGCAATATGTCAATTCTTATCCATCAACTAATCTTGATGAAGGCTATGAATAGATTGTATTTGTTCTCACCTCAAAGCCCTTGAATCTTCCTTGCAAGAGTTGCAATCCCTCTTCAGGATGCTAAGCTCTCAATCTCTCAAAGTGGAACAATCCTCACAACTATTTGGAAAGCTCACACACTAATGGAATATTAGTTGTAAACCATTAAATTAGGTATGTGATATAGTTGAGTTGTTAGAAAAACAACTCAAGTTGATCTAAATGATGCACCTATGCACTATAGATACTCTTTTGCTTGGGCATCTACCAAATAAATTGTTGATGGATGCCAATACAACATTGGTGTATCGAGTGGTAATTCTTATCCTTGCAAAAGGATATGAGGTTTGTCTCTCCTATGCACAACTGGTGTTGAAACTCTTTAAGTGGCCTTGTTTGATGTCATGTTATCACCACTTAATGATATCACTTGTCAAGCATATGGCCTATAGTCACTACTCAACAAAAATTATCTTCAATAAGTCATTGTGTGTGCTTCTCATCAAATCTATTAATTGGTTGAAAACCTAGCTATATGTGCATTCCCCACCACTCCAGACATGTCTAGATTACCTAATACTAGTAAATCCATAGTCTACACATAAGGAGGATATTTGGCCTTTGAGTCATCTTTGTCTTTGTTGTTAGAGCACCATATTTCTCTCCTGCTTGTTCAAGAGCAACAACCTTTTGATTTTGCACATAACATTATAATGATATTGTTTAGCCTCTTGTCAAGGTTATTCTATTGTTAGATCTCCTATTGGCTTACCATGCCTATGTATTAAAAGTAGGGAATGTCATGAAAGAAGTAACACCTAAATTTTTCTTTTTCTAATGTGCCACATAGATAAATTTAACCCTTTTTTGCCATATGACTCGTCAATTTCCATAGTCAAATTCTCTCTAATATTGATGGATGACACCTAGGTGCTATAGGTTGTGGTAGGGGGGGGGGGGGGGGGGGGGGTTTTTTTTTTTCCCCCCCCCCCCCCCCACAGACCACCCCACCCCCAAAATATATGGGGGGGGGGGGGGGGGGGGGGGGGGGGGGGGGGGGGGGTTTTTGTGGGGGGGGGGGGGGGGGGTTTTTGGGGGGGGGGGGGCCCCCGGGGGGGTTTTTACTAAATTAAAAAAATATTGATGGATGACGTATAAGAGCTAGTTCTAATATGGTGCCACCTCATGCCCAATGGAGTGCATATGGAGTAAAGTACACAAATAAGATTTTGATTGTATATATAGTTTTGTAACTTTGAGTCATTTTGTAGTTTGTATGCAAAGTGTTTGATGAAATGTGTATATGTGTAATTAGGATGTACGTGTAATCCAATGTCAGGTAATTAATTGTATATGTAACTAAAGGTGTCATGTAATTGTTTCAAGGTAGTTAGTTGAAGGTTAGGTATGAGGAAGTTGTGGGATTGCAACTACCTCCCCTTTTCTAGGAAAATGTATAGAAGGACCTCCACAGAGGAGTTGCATGATGATGATGATGAGATGTATGTCGGTAGCAGAGTTGCATGTCAATGATGATGAGTTTCATGATGGCAAAGAATTGAATGATGATGGTGAAGGATCACACAATGACAAGTTACACAACATCGAGGAATTACATGAAGGTAAAGTTGGTGATGCATAAATTGCTAGAGTGCTAATGGAACTTGTTAGCGAGGAGATATGTACACCGTAAGTGGATGTGTGTGGAACCCTCGATAGGAGGGTAGTTCGGATGAAGAACAAGTAGAAAGGTGGTAAACATTTTTCTAATGATGGAGGACAATGCACAAGTGGAGGTGCAATGTGCAAACAAGGATCAGGCTAATGAGAATGTTAATACAAGTTTTGAAAGAAGTGATAACGTAGAGCATGTGCAGGATGAGATAAAATAATTGGTAATTCCAACACAAGGGTGGGGTAAATTGCCTAGAGGTGTAGAGGATGAGAGTCAAGCACAAAGGAAACTATGGGAGAGTATGCTCAAAAAACCAGAGTCAACACTCATATCTTTGTGAAGGAGATCATGGAGCATAAGCACATCTGAGTGGCTAACAATAGTTTGAGGAAGACCAATCATCAATAGAAGGTTCCTTGAGTAGAGAAGAAACTAATAAACAACCAACACCAAAGGTAAACATGGTAACAACAATTGTGGCAAGTAGAAGTGCCCAAAGTTCACAAGAGATAGGAGGGAGGATCCCAAATGCCACATTGATATGTGTGAAATGATATGGATGGTGAATGGAGATGAGGATGCATTGTTGCAACTATTCCCAACAACAATGCACAACGTAGCAATTGATTGACACTTTGTTTCCATACTAAACCCATTATGATTTTTTTATAATGGGTTTCACCTTATCGTTTGTTTTTTATTATACATTGTTTCATGATTTTTGTTTATGTTTTAATAAAACTGAGGTCATTTTGAAATTTTACAAAGGACTAAATTTATATGCACGAAGGTGAAAAAAGTTAAAAATTACCCCGCATATCCATCTTAAGCTTGAGTCATCTATCTTCTGCTCTTATGGGCCCCAAAAAGATTATCTTAATTTCTTTGTCTTCCTCCCATGTGGAGACAAAATAAATTAAAACTTCAAAGTGACTAGACACCTATTTAATCCTTGCCCTTGCCTCATAAATGCATAGGAAGTTGTGATAAATTTAAAATATCCATTAAGATAGTGTAATGATGCATCATTTATCCACCATAATTACTCTTAGTAACTACTCTACTTTACATTTAATGGCCACATGATAACAAGATTTTGTGCAGAGATTATGCATGATTTCTTAACCCAATTAACTTATCTTTTAATTAATTAAAGTTACTTCGAACTATGCATTTTCAAGTTGACATGACCATGCATTTAATTAGCATACCCTAAAGGATTTATATGTTTGCTTGAAGTCTTTTTTGAATTCACTGAGTGTTCAAGTTCTCATCTGGTGTCATGTGCTCTAAATACTTTTATTTGTTGCATTCACATTCTCTAAAATGGGAAGGAGCAAGACTGCCATCAACATGCCAATTATCAATGATAGTAATGATAGACGGGTGATGATGTAAAGGACTTCTTGGATATCTACCAAAAATGCAAGAATGTATTTTGAAGCAGGAACAATTATAGGGATGACTCAGAGTACCTAAAAGGTATGGAGAATATCATATAGTCAAGGCTTTCGAAGATGGGTACTTACTAGAAAAATGTGCATATGTGGTGTAGTGGATAATCCATAGAGTGGACTTAAATAGAAATAAGGGATTTGAATAACAAGTTGATTGCATGTTTTGACAGTTAAGCATTACATGCCATTTACAGACCCTCCTGAGAACTCTTTCATCTATGAAAACTAGTACTAGTCCTTTGCTAAGAAATATAAGAGCATTGATGAAATTCTAAAGGGAAGGAGAGTGAACGAGAACAAAAACCCATCTCAAAAATGAAAGGTATGTTGTTTAGAATTTTAAGCTCAAAGTAAGATATGCTATGAACCAACTGTGGAGGCTTATGGGTAAACTAGACACATCCCATTTTTTATACATTATGTGCAAGTAGTAATTTTATTATCCTTGAAGGAGTTAAATTTGATTGAGATTCTTTCCTTTTAGATAATTTATTTAGGAAGATTAAAAATTCAGAAATTCTAGAGCCCTAGAGAGGCCTAGGTTCCATATGACTGCCTTTTTTATAGATATCTTGTGTGCAGTCTCACCACTCAAGATTAGAGAAGTTTCCTTTCTTAACTTTCTAGAGAGGCCACCTATACATATATTTTTTTAGAAATCTCTGGAAGGAAAACATGAAGGATAAAATTTTCTATTATATTCACTCTATTGTTTTTCCCAGTATTTATTCTTTATTAAACAATTCTTCTTATCCCTACCACACTAAGAAAGCCAAGAATACTTTACAACCATATGCTGGCTTATTTATTCAAACCCATCATAAGTACATTAGACTTTGAGGCTTCAAAGAGAAGCCCCATTTGTTACCCAAGTGTGTACCAAATAAATTGCTACTCAAAGAGGTAGCTTATCATATGAAGGGCAACCTCAATGGCTACATTAAAGAAATTCACTGGCCCATCCATGTGTTTTTCACCCATTCCTTTTTCCATTGGAGAATTTACCATAGGGAATTTGGGGCATTGTACATAGTTGGCCTCCCGATTTGATAAGGTTTAGTTAAAAAATGTATATATATATCAGATTTTATGATCATGAAAGAAATTTAAAGCAGAATTTAAGGTCTATCCAAAAGACCTGGTCTTTTGAATATACACAAGGGGAGTTCAAAGTAGACCTTTCTAGGGATGTAGACTCTTGGGCAAAGGTGATTGAAAGAAGGAAGAAGAATGCTTTGAGGCATGGCTTGGGAAGCTCAGATTAGACCCCATTCCAAACTGGTACTTTGACTTCTTTCAAAAGGAGAAGTATTAAAGTAAAATAAAAAATTGAAGTCCTTGTGAGGATAGTTGTAGTAGAAGATACTCTTGTACAAACAAGGAAAAAGGACCTAAAAATGGAGTATGATGTTTTTGAAAACTTGTTAAGTGTCAGTAGTAGGAACCTTATGGGAAATTTTCTACTCAAACTCAAGCATTTTGCAAACTCAAGGTAAAATTATAAGATTTCAAAAAATTTCATACAATAAAGAAGAAGATTTCAAAAAGTTTCATAAAATAAAGAAGAAGAAACCAATTGACATAGTAAACCCATAAATGTTCTTCTTAACTAATTTAAGTTTTTCAAATGAGAAAGAAGAATTTGCAAAAGGGACAATTGTCTCTTGTTGATAATGAAACATTTATTAACTTTGTTGATTTACCCACAAAGTGATAGGCTAGTTGGTAGTGATCCCTTGGAGGGTTGGGATCCCATTGACTTTATTTTTACCTAGTAGGCTAGGGATTATAGAGGTTCCCTATGCAATTAAAAAAAAAATAAATACTTTGTTTATTTTTTTGAAATAATAAAGTTCAAACTGAACAAGTTTTGTTAACCATTTAGGTTCAACAAAAAAGTCAAAAAGAAATTGAAGTTGATATTCTTCAAACTACAATGCATGGTAATTAATTTTAAATAAGCTAAAAGTATTGATCAACAAGAATTAATGAAAATTGGAGCCAAACCTTATTAACACCCACATCACTATGGTCATCGTTAATGCTGACAACAATATTTGACATGATTTAATGGTCAAAATTACAAGAGATGCTCATGATCTCATCCAAAATTATTTAATTTATAAACATCACATGTTAACATACGATGACACCTAATGTCAATCAAAGTTGATTTAGTATGAATCAATATTGATTCAAGTTATCAATCCTGTGAACATTTATGAAGATCTTAATCACATATTTGATATCTTCTACTTGTGCTCTAAAGATGAAGCATTTCCATCTATTAGTTAGCAAGGATTATGAGGTACACATCCTTAAAATTGTGTCTCTCATTATTTATAATCAATTACCTTCATTTACATTCCCGTGTGATATTTGATATCCTATTTTCTATTCATTTATAAAACCTCACACATTTCATTTAATTATTACCTCTAAGTCTATTATAAATACTTTTGCATTATGCTGCTTCAGCTTATATTCACACTGTGACAATGCTTGGTGTCACCAGGCCCAATTTCGATTGCAACTTCCACCTGTCTGCACCAAGTGAATGCTTGTAATGAAATCATTTGAGTTGCCTTCATGTTGTTAACTATATTAACAAATATGAATATCTTGTACTGCATTCTTCACGATTCTTATTCTTATTACAAATATAACATCAAAACACATCTTTGAGTAGGGCATGTCTGGTGACAAACAACCTTCTACTTGGTGTCCTCATATCTGTCTTTGCAATTACCTTCATAAAGTATGCATACCAATATTTATAATATGATATATTCAATATTTAATTTTTTTAATGGGTTATATGGGATTCAAACAGGTCTCACTTATATTAAGTCATAATGATATTATGATAGCTTCGTAATTATGTATATATCATTTGGCAAGATTTGAGTCTATGTTTCCTAAGCTAATGTTAGATGATATATTCAATATTTATTAATGAGTGAATGGATTAGTCTTTTCAGATCAACCAAAGGTGCTTGCTCAAGTTTACATAATTTTATAACATTATCTGTTAACTTGGACAACAGAACCAGTCTTGTTCTTAGCCATCTGTGATGCACCTTTAGCCATAGATCAACTTATTTGCAAGCATGTGATAATTTTGAAAGTTGGAGTAATAGTGGAGGCTTTGTTCCAATTATTTTAATACATTCAATCATTTGTCAGGATCCTATTAGAATTTTGTTAGATAAACTTTATGGTTGATGAGATTTCTAACTCTCTATTCTTAATCATCTCTTCATCCTTGTAATTAATTATGCATTTAGAAACTAAATAATCCTAGTTTATGTGTCCAGTTCATCTCAATTACCTGCTAGAGTCTTAGTTTCCACAAACGGTTGTACTAAATGAAGTGTACATGCACCTGTCCAGATGATTAACTGCATGTATGTTAGACTAATTGAGGTCTTTGTGCATGCCCAATTCAAAGGCAATTTGAAATATTTTTATATGTCATCAATGAAGAATAAACATCATTAATTTTGATGGATAACTTCTATCATTTCCTTCTTAGTCTATGTTTTTTGCATTTTGTTTTTTTAATGTTGTTGTTATGATTTTGTTGAAGGTTCTTATCAATGGTTCAAATTGAGGCTGAAGTTATTATTAGTCCATTTTCTGAATAAATTAGGACTTTAATATGGATAGGTTGATACTAATCCAATGTTTTGTTTGTTTGTTTTGGTAAAGGGTAAACTAAATATTTGTAATAAAAGCATTCATATGTCTATAAGATAGATTTTGTTTTATCAATTTTAATCATTTTGTCAATGCGGTGAGGTTTTCCCTGATCTGATATGCCTTTTTAATGTTGAAAAACTTTTTGCATTTTCCTTGTGTACCTAGAAAATAATTAAGTCTAAACAAAATGAAATTAGAATAAACCATCTAATAAAGTTCGTATTTCCTCATTGGAAAATTTTGGTCAGTAGAGTACAGTTAGAGAGAGACAAGAAAAAGCCACAAACACAAAGCATGTTAGGTTGTTATTTATTTATTTTTAGTACAATGGATAGACAATAATAACACCACACATAAAAGAGAAAAATAGTTAGCTCATTCCATTCAAAGGGGCCTTAGGATAGCTTGTGCATTTTGTGAATAAATTCACTAGATGCATGTCGATTTAATCTAAGGCATACCATGAACATTGCAGGTAACATGAACACTAAAGCAATTGCTTGAAACTTGGCTCCCAGTTCATTGAGCTCAGTCCCATTGACAGAATCAAAGATGGCTAATGAGTCAAATTGGCCAGCAAGATGAAGCTTCTTGTACAATATTATAAGTGATACTATCTTTCTAAATTATGGAAGACATTTTATGTTTTAATTGTTTTAGTACAAATGAGGTTGACATATTCTAAACACCTCTTATTTGTGCCTTTATTTGGACTCTCCAACATGTTCTTCAAGAGTAGTCTTTACTATAAGCGCACAGAGTATGTTAGAAAAGACCTTTTAGATAACTAGCACATAAATCATATGGAGTGTAGACTCTTCAACACAACCAATAAAAGTGTTGCTTCCTTCTCCAACCAGTTTATGGTATCATAAGGAAAGAATTTAGCATATAGTTAGATTCTTGTAATCTCATCATCTAGACAATTAAATTCGTTGTCCAAAAAGATGCCTTATGTTAATGTTTTGTTCTCTTTTGCTATCAAAGGTTGTAAACTCTTTTTAAATTCTTCTTGGTGCATCCAACTATTGCCTTGTCTTTAGTCATTTGGTTTTCTATAGAATATTTGATGGATTTTGTTAGTGAATTTTGAATAGAATCATTTTCTGAATGCAACTCACTACAACTGCCTTTAAGTCTCCAACCTTGGTCTTTATTGGGCCCTCTTTTTTTAAGGTATATATTTATTTGTATTTTATGGCTTTGTCCTTTTTTTCTAACTTGTTAAGAGTTTACCTATTTATGAGTTAAGCCTAAGCTCTAGTTATAATTTTTAATATTCAAATTATATTATAGTGTGGGTTTTTTAAGGATGTTATTTTGGTTCCCTTTTCAATTGTTAGGCTTCTTTGAACATAACTTGTTATTGTAACTTGTACTTTTAATTTTGATTGACCATTTGATGGTTGTTTGTGTATATATATTTCTTCCTTAATTGTAGGATAGATTAATTGATAAGAAGTTTGCAGATGTGATTCACCATAAATGAACCCCAGTTGTACTAAAATTATTTGAAGGAAAATAGTCATTTTGTATTTGTGATAGATTCTATCAATCATTTTTATTGAGGGATATTTGCATGAATATATTTTATGATTTTGTTTTGGAGTTCTCCAAATATTTATTATTATTTTACCATGAACATATATTAATATGTTCTTGGTTAATATAAGTTATCATAGTTGTCTTTAAAGTTTTGTTATGGAAAAGGGAGGATAATCACACTGGTGTGAAATCAATTAATTTTATATTATATTGGTTTACCACCACATACAATTAATCTTACCTTTTACATTTTTTTAATGTTTTTTTTTTTATTTTAATTGGTTATATAGGATTTAAACGTATTTTACCTGTATTACATCATGACTATGTTGTTGCAGTATTTCATTGAACCAAATAGTATTATCGCAATATTTCAATGAACCAAATAGTAATATTACAACAAACCATATCATCATAGCACCCGAGAGAAGTAAACCTTGATGTACTCTATTTAATCCAAATATTCTCACCAATTAGAATTCAACCCCATGGGCCTGGTCAACTTCTAATAATGCATAAGTTTTAAAACTCATTTACAAAATTATAATTGAGAAGTACTTGATTGGAAAAATTTGATAGTTTTTTAATACTGGACCATTATGTCTATGCACTTTCCTTAAATTTTAACTATCGAGGACTATATTTTCTCTTAAAATTATCACTACACCAAAAAAGGGTTTTAACGATGACTAAAATAAGGTAATTTTTTTATGATGGTAAACCACCCTAATGGATCCTAAGATGGTGGTTTATAACCACCCTCTTAGGATAACCGTCCTCTTAGGGTCACCCTAAGAGGGAGGTTTAGGCAACCCTAAGAGGGCAATTTATAACTGCCCTCTTAGGGTCTCAACGAAGAAAAATATATAAATACCATGGGAAAAGTGAAATGAGCATTTTATTTCACTTTTCTTGTTGGACAGAGAGGTTGAGGGTGTTCACTCAGACATAGGCTGGATAGAGAGCTCGAGCTAGGGTATTTTCTCAAACAAAGGCTAGATAGAGAGCTCAATCTAGGGTGTTTGCTCAAATGGATACTAGACAGAGAGATTGATCTAAGGCATTTTCTTAGATGGAGGTTGGACTATAACAACCCCACTAGAACAAATATTATTTAAACACTCATCTATACTTATTTTTGTTTCTAAGGCAAGATATTGTTGATAGATTTATGACTGCGATAATAGGTATCAATCTTTGGGTAAACAAAGGACCAAGTACATCTCCTTCAGGCATTCAATGAAGAGATGACCGTGAGAGGTAAGGAGATATATGATGGAGACCACAACTCATGAGTATATGGAAGCTCACAAAAAATACATTCATGTAGCTGCATTCATATAGTTGAATCTAACAAATATGATTTACCTTACATGGTGGTTGTTTTGTGGATTATCCTTATTCAAAAAATCATAATTTTATTTCAAGAATGAAATAAAATTACACTTATCACATGCCTTGGCACAAACAAAAACCTAGATAAAAGTATATTATAATGAACTAATCTACCATTAGATTTATTACCTATTATGCTGATTTTTATAACTGGGGTATATGAAAAATAAACTATGAAGATAAATATGTCGTATTTCTATTACTTTTTTTTGGTTAGTTAAAGATTTTAAATATTTTCATTAAAAAAGGGTATTTGAAAGGTGCCCCAATGCCTTGTATAGTAGTGGAATAGGAGAAATGCAGAAGCAGAGGAAATATAAAATGATGTAAAAGAGGAACAAAAGTCATCTAGATAGCAACATAGAGAGGAAGTAATACCACAGATCCACAAAAGGGTACAAAAAGATAAAACTCAAAGCCAATGTTAACACCATTTGAAACAAAAAAAATATTAATTAGGTACATCAGTCTACATTGGAGAAGTGATCGCAATCTCTAGATGAGCATCCTTAACATCGTCCTTTAGCACCTCCTTCGAGACATCCTTAAAGGTTTCCTTTGTGATCTCAACGACGTCCTCTTCCTTGACATTGTCCTTGATATTAGAAATACCTCTAGCCACATAAATGGAAGGTGCTTCATCATAAAAATCATAAAATAAAAGCAATTTGAGAGCATTACATTGTTCCTTGAGCTGAGTGATTCCCTTCGCAAGAACAACATAGGTGGTTTCTAGGTGGTCGATGGTAGCAAAAGTGGACTGAATTACTAGCTTATGGAGATATTTCTCCATAATATTAGGAGAATCAAAAGGCTCATATTTGACCTTTTCAGAGGTAGGAATGAAAGTTTCAACAATATCATTGAACTTGAGCCTTTGGGAACAGTGAACAAGCATTTTTTTGTAGTTTAATTTTTTTCTTGATGTTTGACACAAGCTGGGGTTTATCAGTTTTGTATTTTATTTTGGACTTGGACGCCCTAGCTATGGGAGTAGAGGATGAGTTTTTCTCATCATAATTAGGGGTAGGAAGGTTTCCTTTAGGAAAATTTTGAAGTAAGTACCCATAAAGGATCTTAAACAACCCTTTATGAGAAGGCCAACCATCATCTTTTTTGCTACGGGTGGAAGTTGTGGTGTAATCCATTGACCAATACAATGCAGTAGGGATGTTCATCATATTGGCCTCTATAAAGTGATTAACAAAATCTAAATGAAAGCTACATAATTGGGAATCAAGATTATCAACAGTAAGATATTGCATGACTGGCTTAAGTAATTCCTTCCAAGGAGAGGAAAGGTGATGATGAAACAAACCTTTTTATAGAGTTTGTGGATCTTGGAAGTGGTCTCAAAGTGGGACAGCTCAGTTTTCCAATTGTTTTTGTTCCTACGTATCACCTTACCAACAAGGTTCTACATGTTAGCTTAGCCAGAATCTCCATCGTAATTTGTAACTCCATGCCATAAATGGTAACGAAGCCATTGTCCCAAGTTGTTGCAAACATTACAGTCGCATCCCAGTTGATACCATAATAAATTTTTAAAAAGGTATGAGGCCTCCTTGATCCTTCAAAATGCCTTCAGCGATGGTTGGAAAATTCAGTCTCAATATACTCAGCTTTTCCTTCCTTCATGGTTGCGATAAAAGGAAGAACACAGATGCTAAAATAGGGAAGGAAGAGTATAGAAAAAGATAAGCACAGGGAAGTGGGGTTGCAAGTGAAAGGAGCATATGAAGGACAAAATAAATACTTATTTTTGAAGGTACAACTCCAAAACCAGTAGAAAAACTAGCAATTAAAACTCAAAAAGGACAAATCCTAGATATTTATCGAGGATTGGCTAAAAATGGGATCAAGGATGATTTTAAAACATTGAAAATTGTAGTAGGTGATGGTAAGATACATAGAAATAGGATAACATTGACAATTTTGGATGCCCAAAAAATGGGACCAAATAAAGAAAAAGCTACCTCTAGAACCAAGAGAAGTTGAAAATCTCAATAGGATGCACCTCGAAACACTACGAAGGGAAAACCACCAAAGAAAAAATTTTGAGGAGGCAGTCGAACGAATTTCAAGGAGAACATGAGAATCATGATTATAGATAGTGCTAGAATTTTCATTGGGATTCCAAGGCAATATGGTTAACAAGAAACACATGAAGTCCAAAAGAGAAGGCGGTGGAAAGTGTGAAAACAAATCACATAGGGTAAAGTGGGCATAATTCAAAATGAGACACGAATGTTAGGATAAATATTGGGAATAGGAGAAGAAAAATAATAAATAAAGGATAGAGATCTTGTGAACAAATTTAAAAACTTCCTTAAAAAAAAGGAGATAAACCCAAGGCCACACATGAGGAAAAAGCAATGGGTGAACACACAAGTCAAAGAATTGTATGTCATCATGATAATTAAATTTTTGGTCCAACCTGGCAATCACAGCAACTTCAGGAGGAAGGGAATCCATCCACGTCATCAATCTGTGTGTAGAGACCCCAATGTTAGCTAATTTATCAGTAACAAAGTTGGCTTCTCTAAAGACATGTTGGACAATGATCTCGTGCTACTCAGATAGAATTTGTTTGATTTCTTCAGTCGTGCTTCTTATCCTCCAACCTACAGGCTTAGAATTCTTTAAATAGTTGATAATATTTAGAGAGTCACCTTCAACAATAATGTTTCTTGGGATATTTTTAATTTCTCGGGAAACAATAATAATGTTTCCTGAGATCTTTCTATTAATTTTTAATTAGTTTAGTGGAGATGATAAATGAGATTAAAGTTTAATATTTACCTAATAGGAATTAAATTATTTGGAGAACAAGTGTTGATGAGTGATGTAATTTTTGTCAAAATAAATTTCATTTCTCTTGGATAAAATGTAAACTTATTGTCCTAATGCATTTACATAAGTGCATATGCTTGATATTTTCTTTTGAATAACTCTATATTCATCTCTTTTTGGTTGCTTTAAAAATTATTACAATTTCATATAATAAATTTAAGAAATATATAATTCATTAAAATATATGTGTGATGAATATTTAGGATATCATTTACAATAAATAAAAATAAAAAGATAATAATATTATAATAATAATAATATAATAAAGTTTAGTCGTGCGAGATATCTTTTAAATAGGTATAGATATTTAAATTCCTCCAATTTAATGAGGTAAGGGCTTAATAATATTGACCTTTTTCCAAATAAAATTATGAATCAAACTTTTAAGAACATAAACATCTCCCGGTGCAGTTTTCTTCCTCCATATTGTGACTTGGATTGAAAATTCCTTACCATTTGTTAGAATGAAAATATCATCGACCCTAGTTACGGTAGCTTAGTCAAAGGCATGAACATCCTGGATGGTGTTATTATGGTTCATGAGACCCTGCATTCTACCTCCCTTGCAAAGAAGCCTATTTTTTTTCTCAAGCTCGATATGAACAAGGCCTTTGATAGGGTAAATTGGGATTTGCTCCTTAACATCCTCCTCAAGTTTGGCTTTCACCTAACTTGGGTTGACCTCATCAAAAGTTTCTTTTCATCCTCCTATTTTTTTTTCCTTGTTAATGGATTCCCTTTTGGATTCTTCCTGAGTGCCAGAGACCTCCGCCAGGGATACCCACTCTCACCCATCCTCTTCATCATCTTGGATGACTCTTTAGGCAGAACCCTCAAAATTTCTTATCGAAGCTAAAGAATTTTTGGTATTCAAGTTGCATCAAGAATAAATTTTGTCACCCATCAGTAATTTTTTGATGACACCATATTATCCACTCAAACTTCTATCCTCCAGGCCAAATCCATCAAGCACACCCTCCTTCTCTATGAAAAATGGTTGGGCAAAAGGTAAAATTCATCAAAAGCAAAGTGTTCTTCATTAATACTCCCATATCCCAGCAAACCGAGATAGATTGGATCCTCAGGTGCACCATTGACTGGTTCCCATCCTTCTACCTTGGCCTTCCCTTATTCTTCGACAATCCAAAGGAGTCCATATGGAACAATATCATTGAGAGAATCCATAAGAATTTAGTTGCTTGGAAAGTAAATATTTTATCATGGGATACCAAAGCCACTCTCACTATGGCTTACCCCAAAGCATCCATGTTTACTTCTTGTCTATTTTTAAAATCCCTTTGGCAGTGTGCCATAAGATCGAACGACTATAGAAAAGGTTCTTGTGGTCAGGAACATATGAGAAGACTAGAATCTTGCTCATTTATTGGGACACTTTGTGCAAAATAAAATAGCAAAGGGGGTCTAGGCTTCAGAAAAAATATCCAAAATAAATTTAGCACTGCTTGAAAAATATACTTGGAGGATCCTCACCAACAACATAGTTGAGTGGATTTAGATTGTCAAAAATAAATATCTTACTAATCACCAAATTCTAGATGAGGGGGCCCCTTTGAGTGGATCGATCTTCTAGAAATCTATCACTCAAACCAAGCACTTTATCCAAAAAGGCCTTTGATAGATCTTGGGTAATGGTGACAACATCAATTTTTAGAGTGATAGGTAGATTCAGGATGATCCCTTGATTGAAAATACTAACATAGCATATCTTAAGCCTCTTATAGATGCAACCCTTGGTATCGGGGTGGTTAACTTCATAACCCACTCTAGCAGACACCCTCGATGGAAAATTATCAATGACAATAATCTATATGAGGCTACAAACTCCCTATCCATCATCCTCAACTCAACTACCATCCCCACCGAAGAAGGTCCTAACAGACCTATTTGGCAAGGATCCGATAGTAGCATTTTCTCAATCAAATCAGCATACAACATTCAAACATCCTCCTAAATGTTGCACACTCTATTCAATATGGTATGGAAAAAAAATTGATTCCCAACGTAAGTTGCTTTTCTTGGCTTGCTATTTAAAACAAAGATCTCACAATAGAAAATCTACATAAAAGAGGATTCTCAGTCCCCAACAAGTGCTACCTCTGCATGATTGATTGGAATTCCACTGGCCACTTGTTATTGAGTTGTGATTTTCCCTATACCATCCTAGGGTTTATCTTGGTTTCCTTCCAAATCCAAATGGCTCCCCTAAATTCTTTTAGAGACTTTTTTTCTCTGTGGGTCAATCCCTTTTGCAATCCCAGGCTTTGGTTCCTTTGGGAGGTGTACCTTCACCACTTCCTTTGGTATATTTAGGTCGAACACAACAACATATACTTCACCAAATCCTCCAAGGATCCTCTCTCAATCACCTCTAGGGCCATTGCTTTCATCATAAAAAATGCTAAGCTTACTCCATACATGTCTGCTCCCTAGTCTGCTATAGAATCCTCTATCTTAAAAACCCTCAACATCCCCTATGAAGGTGAAGGTATGGTTCCTTGTATCTCTTTCCACCCTAGAGCCAATGCTCACTGGGAGAACCCCCATAAGGATATATCAAACTCAAATTTTATGGGGCATCCAAAGGTAACCTCGGCTTTGTTTGTGTTAGGGATATCGTTCAAGATCATCACTGTGAGCTGATTCTTGCCTACTCAAAATATTTAGGCATCTATACTAATCATGTCGTTGAGGCTAGAGCTCTATGTAGAGGCCTCTACCTCCTCATAAAGGATCCCATAAGGCTACTCATCGAGGGTGAATCCATGAATGTCATCAGTTACTTTAATAACTCCAAAACTTTATCCTAGAGGATCATCATTATAATAATAAAGGCCAGGAAGCTCCTACAATCTAGAGCCTCCTCAATGACCTAGCATAGGTACAGGGAGGCCAAAACCCTCATAGAACACATGGTCAACATGGGAGCCTCCCTTGGGCAGCTTATCATATGGTATCAGAGTTTCCCCCACATCTTAGATTTAGCCAACTGCGAGAAGCCAAGGTGAAATTCCTAAAAGTGATGTGTCCCAGTTGTAATGATAGGGCAACGGTTTTACTAGTTGGCATCTCCCTGATGTTTTTGCAGAACTAGACATCCATTTGCTACAACTTCCTCACACTGGTTTTTTTATTTTCTGGTTGGTCTTTCTTTTAGTTTTCTTTCCTGGGATCCTCTAACCTTTTTGGTTGATTTCAAGTTACATTGGACCTCTTTGTAATAAGTTTTTAGGATCCTTTTAAAAAACACACTTTTAGTATATAAATATCAACTTAACAAAAAAAATATGATAAGTGGTCACTTCGACTTGGGTGTGTTGTCTATAAAATGGCTTTGTTATGTTTGATAAGGGACACACACATTTTATCTATCTCTATTCTAGAGGTTCATGGGCATTGCCAAGAAGAAGAGGAGGAAGCCAACTGAGAAGAAAGGGGGAATTAGGAAACTACGTTCACTAGTCACAACTTCTCCCTTGAACTAGGGTAGTAAGCAACTTATATTTCCTTGTTTGAAAAGAAACCTTGTTAATTAGATTGCCTTGTTAAGTAATGAATAAATGAGTAGAAATACTTTTGAGGGTTATTTTCTCTTTTGTAGTGTCATAGTAAGATTTTGTTCAAGAAGTAAATTAAACCTTACAAAGTTACACTCAGACCACTCCTTATTTGAATATTGAAATAAAAACAATATAAATCACCCAACCAAAATTTAGGTAAGGGTCCCCCTCAAACCAATTATTTTTCAGAGTAAAGGCATGTTAAAAACTAAAGATTCACCAGTACAAGAAATCCAATGATTAATCCACATGTCGAAGCTAGAAAATCTAGTTACGCTCATCTTGCAACCTTATAAAATTGAAATATATAAACATATTTGATTTCCTCCTATGTGGATTTAAAAAGAAGGGACAAAGAATTTCACTGGATATGTATGTTTTTATCACTGCCAGATATATGTCTTATATTAATGAATATATATATTTTACACTGCCAAATATGCATCTCTTATTTTACTAAATGTGTATGTTGTATATTACTAGATATGTGTGCATTATTATATTGAAAAGATGTGTTTCATACCGCCAGATACATGTGTCTTAGTTTGTTGAATATGTACGTTTATTACTGCAAAATATGTATGATTATGTCTTACATGTATATTTTATGTTATCGGTTATACACATCATTGGTTATGGAGGTCCAATATTGTTGGATATATATATATGGTGAATGCTTAATATCTTGGACCGGTTATGTTGTGTTCTAGTATGAATAGATCATGGCTCACCTTGGACTAGATATGCTTTTAAGACATAAGTTTTTCCTCGTGTATAATCCATTGTTTACATTGGTTGGGATTGGACTTGTTTTCGTATGTGCATATGATTTCTTGGGTATTCTATAATTACACTATTTAGAAACTATCACCATTGGTCTGCAATACAACATTGAATATTATTGATGGAAATGAGATAGGTGTCCTCCTAGGTGTGAATATTTTATACTTGAATTATTCTTGTTTGCATTGGTGCATTACAAGTATTTGCATTCATTTCACGTGCACACACTAGAGCCATGTTCATATCATACTTAAACCTTGTGCAAAACCTTCAACACCATCTGAACGAGAGATTTTCATCAAGTAGTGGTGTGGAGAAGCTCATCGCATTATGGCATCAATAATGTAGATGCATTTTTAGAACTCAATAGTCCTGAGCATGTATTCTAGCATGTAAATTATCTATGCTATTCTAAAACATATTTGTAGATTTTTAAAGTCATCCATTGAAGAGGAAATATTTGTTTTTATAATGAATTCAATTAATTTAATACTTTTTACATGCAATAATTCAAAGGTTAACATTTTCAAGGTCTGATTTGTGGACTTAGTATAAAATAGTAGTGATTTCTTTATTAAGAGCAAAGGTAAAATAGTAAATTATTCATGAAGTGGAATAATAAGGATTTGTTAATTCAATAAGTTGATAGTGAAAATTATCATTCTATCTCTTAATGGGAAATAACAATATTAATAATCAGGCCTCCTATTGAAATCATTTTACACTATTTTGATTTGATAGTGGGAGTCACTTTGAAATCAGAAAGTAAAAATAATAGGTCTTATTAGATAATTTGATTTAATAAATTATACTTACAATAATAAGGGCTTATTAGTAATTTTGATACATAGGAATTGAATTAATTGATCTATGAGGCCATTATTATTTTCTGAAAAGTTCTTCTACTCAGTATCTTGGGGTCTCTTCAGTAATCATTCTTTCTTTCATTCAAAAAGTGAATAGCCGATATTGTTGGGATATTCTCTAGGTGTTTATTGCACTGTCTTTTGGTCATTTATACTTCTTGGAATCTAGAAATACTATGAAAAGATATGCTAATTGCATAATTGTTTCTGACTCAAAATCATCTCAAAAAATTGATTCTCTTAGGGTTAAGTTAGCAAGAAATATTAATATTATATTTGATGAGGTATATGAAAGTCATATTCCTTATGCTTTTGTCTCCTAAAAGTCAAATAACGTAGATTTTTACAACATAAGCTTTATGTGACTTTTGGATCTCATTAACTAAAGTTTTATTTTTGTTTAAATAATAATTTTAGCTTTTCTTTATAAAGAATAAGTTATATTACGATTTATTTTATCGTTTCAATTATATTGTATGTTTATGTTTCTAATATTATTTGAACATTTAATGTATTTATACTGCTTTTCAAAAGAATATTATAAGAATAGATATCGTTATATATGTTTGTATTTTGAGAAATTAAATAGAAAAATTAATTAATTGAATGAACTTCTTATAAAAATATACCCTTGAACAACATTAAAAATTTCAATTTTTTTAGGGAAACTAAAGCTTAGGAAATCTAGATTAAAAGTCCTATTTAAGAAACTTTATCTCCCTTAAACCTTATCAAACGTGAAGATTGATCAGGATAATTAAGTCTTTTATTTTGTTAAAATAGCATGTTGTAAATTTTATTTTAAATAAGAGAATTAATACTTATTTAAAGAAATATATTTAGATCATCACTATGTCATATAGTATTAGGTTAATATTGTGTTATTTTGATTGAAAATAAAGAAATATACTTTATATGAATTGACTTATGATCATGTGTACTGAAAAAGCATTTCATCCATTATGTGATATTAAGTAAAGTGATACATGCTAAGATGTTATTCTCGGTTTGATAAGCAAGATAAGTTGTCTTATTATTTATTTAAAAATTGGAATGTTTCCTTTCTACTTCTATTTTTAATGATGGTTTAAAATTTTCTTTATGGATTATAATAAATTGATTCGGTATGATGATATGTCTTTATTAATATTTTTTAGAAAGAAGTTGATCAAATGTATCAGTATAGAAATATTTTCATAGAGGAATATTAATTTGCTATTTTACTTAGTAAAAGTAGCATTGTGAAAAATGTATTCCTTATTTTGAATGTTGTTTTACCTTTGTAATACCCATAATTTTAAATAATTGTAGCTATAGTTATATTTGGTTATAATTTTGTTGTTTTCTTTGGAATAAATTAAATGAGTCTTCTATCTAAATTTAAGTATAACCTTAGTAGATGTGGATTGAAATCTTCTTCTGGAAACTTATTATTCCACTAAATTCATCAAGGTGGATGAATTATCGAATCACTTTATTTTTCATTAAGAAAGTTTTAAAAATGATGAGTAAGAAATAAATGGCAATGGTGGCTAAGTTTCCTATTACATACCACTAAAACATTTTTATCTATAAAGACTTTTAGTAAGGCTATAATAAAACCTTCTCTTTAAGGGGGATGATTCATCAAACATCTTAAATTTAAATTCATCAAGGAGGATAAATTATTAAGTTATTTTGATGTCTCATCAAGTAGGATGAGCATCCACCCAACACTGGTGATTACAAGAAGGTAACAAATGTGATTTGGGAGTGATTATACTCTTAAAAATTAAGGTCAAGATATGAAGGTAATGAGGTGCAGTATGGGATGTCACCTCTAGGTTATTAGATGAGTAGTACAATGAGGGATTCCTTACTTATTGTACAATTGGGATATAACTAGTAGAATATTGGTACTATAAAATATCTAGATACTAGTGCTAGTAGACTCAGTGATGATTTGGTATGGGATAACTCCCTATCAATCGTTTCATGACAAGAGATACCTAGACCTGAGCCAATATAATGGTAGACCCTAGTTGACTCTAGTGAAGTAGGACTCTCAACTAAATACATGGCATATATATATTCACTCTACCCCTTTGCACGTTTTAAAATCTAGGATAGAAATTAGGTCAAATGAACCTCATTCCTCCACACTAAGGTACGAGGAATTATGCATCCATCCTCTAGGTGTTATGGACCCTAGTGGACAACCCAAATTGTAAACCTACAAAATCTAGTAAATAAGAATATAGGTTCACAAAAGGTACCTTTTATATGGGGTTTGGCCAATCTCGACCACTTGGAAGATCGATTGCAATGGTCAATATTTTCCAAACATGGGATTTCCTATACCCCATACTAATAAAATGTTGGATGACAATAAACTACTTCAAAATTTCACCTTAAGACATGTCTAGAACTTGGAACCTATTAAAATTTTCACTTTGTGATTTTAGTGTGTAAATATATTAGATTTAGGTTGTTACATTTGGTATCAGATCCATAGGTTGTGAAGCTCTAGGCCATAAAAATATTTATGTTGTAGGATTCTTTGTATCATCTTTGTGAGCATGGAAGAGAAAACTAAAATCAAATAATTAACATGGCTCTTTTGTAACCAGAGGAAATATGGAAGATCTTGCAGCAACAATCAAGTTATTCTAAGTGCAAATAGAGCTTATCATCAAATAAGGACATAGGAGAAAGAAGAAAAAGCTAGGGAAGAGACCAAAGCTCATGAAAAGTGTGAAGAAGATAAAACAAGGAATAATACCAAAAAAATGGTTAAAAATTGTAAGAGTAATTTAGAATCTACTAGTGCTCAAGTAGATAAGAAAAATATATGAGCATTAGTACATTTGTTTAGGGCCACATTTCACCAATAAATGCCATCAAAAATTTAATCAAAAAGGTTTCTACATTGTGGAGGACCTCATCTCACCAATAAATACCTTCAAATATTTAATCGTAGAGAAACATCCAAGGATAAAACTCCTCAGACATGCACAAAACTTGGAGGCAAAGATTTGCAATCCATCCCTCAACTCTAAGAGTTAATACATATATTTGTTGATAGTAGAGCAACAATTGTATTTTTGCTAGTACTTTAAGGGACATAGCAAAAAGATCAAGATTTTTGGCTAATGGGTGGAAGGTCGAATATAGGTCAAGCTAAAACCATACAATCAATCAGTGTCTATTTGGTCCACAAGTTACCATAAGGTATTTATATGTTGCTTCCCTATATAAATTTGACATCATCATTGGTATATGTTGGTTTAAATATCATAGATCTCTTTTAAATTTGACATGAATCCACTAGAATCAATAGAAAATATACATATGATGTGTTCTTTCAAATGCATGAGTTAATCATTTCTACTATAAATATCAGGCTTACCTCAGGTTGGATAGAATAGTCAATCAAGAGAGATTGATCCAATATTTTAAGTCATAAATTATCAAAATCAGGATTTAAGACTGGTGAGGATTTGATAAAGAAAAAATTATTTTGGGTCATTCATAATGGTCAAAATGCAAATTTTTGGATAGATTCTTGGGATAATCACAAGCCTTTGATAACTTTGTTTCCCGATTGGAGGCCTTAGATGGAGGAGCTTCACCGAGCTAATTGGATAAAGGTGGCTAATTACTATCGATACCATACTGGTAATTCAAAGGTTGGTAGATATTGGATCCCTATTGAGTACTGGCCTATTCAAATACCAAAAAGGCAAAGACAAGAAATCCAAGGCATCCTTCATATGAGATCCCTCTCTTGGTCCCATGAAAAATATTGTTTTGGTTGGAACAACACTACTAAGGGTGAGTATTCAGTTGCTCAAGGTTATTTGACCTTATACCATAATAATCCCAACCATTCTTCTAACATATTTTCTTGATTGTGGGATCAAAATCTCTGGCCTAAGGTGAGGTTCTTTAATTGTCTTTTATTGCATCGTAGGGTTCATCCTAGTGAGCAAGTTATGAAGCATGGTTTTCATGGCCCTTTTAGATGTGAAATGTGTGAAGAGAATGTAGAAAATATCAACCATATTTTTATTGAGTGTACTTTAGCCTCTGAGCTATGGAGGAGAATGGCCACTTTACTTGGCTTACAGTGGTCCAATTTTTTTACTTTTGAACGACTTTGGAGGGATTGGCCTAATCAAGAGGGTGTTGATCATTTTATTAGGCAATTAGTTTGGATGGGTTCTACCATTCTTCTTTGGAATATTTGGAATGAAAGGAACATCAAAATTTTTAATCAAGATAGGAAGGATATTCACTATATTTGGCAAAAGACCATAGCCAACTTAGTTGAATCAATCCATCAACTCCTTAATAACCCCCAAAATTCCCACCAAATATGGGATCAAGTGATGCAAAGATTGAAGATTAAACCTTCTAAGGGCAACCAACTTAAAGGGAATGTGAGTATTAGTAAGATGGATAGGACTAGAAATTGGCAACCTCCTCCTAAGGATTTTGGAAAAGTCAATACTGATGGAGCCTCTAGAGGGAACCCTAGAAAATCCAGTGTGGGAGGAATTGGTAGACTTTCAAATGGCTCCCTGGTTTTTACTTTTGTTGAGAATTTGGGTATTCTTTCCAATAACCTTGCTGAGGGGTATGGTATCCTCAAAGGCCTTCAGGAGGCTACTAAGGTTGGATGGGAAAAGGTGTTAGTTGAGTCTGACTCTCAACTTATGATTAATCTCTTGAAGACTCCTTCTAAGAATTATAAGGTGGATTGGAGAATAAAAATAATTATTGAGAAGATTCAGTTAATCCAGATGGGATTTTTGAAAGTTGATTACAATCATGTGGTCAGAGATCAAAACAAGAGTGCTGATGCTTTAGCTAATTGGGCTTTGGACAAAGGTGATCTTACTTGTTATGGCCACCCTCCTATATGGCGGGTTTCTCAAATTAGGGAAACTCTTCTTTCTATCATTTCTTTGGATGGCTCCAGTTCTGAAGGTACCTAGTTTCTTCTTGTTTTTTTTTTTTGCTTCTCTTTGGTTCATTCAGTTTTTTTAGTTCCCTAGCTCATTCTATTCTTTATTTTGTTTCCTCTGTTGATTCTTGCCTTAATATTCTTCTGGTCTAGATAGGTCATTGTTATGTTCAATTTTTTTTTTCTTTTTTTATTTTTTGTTTTTTTTTGTTTAGTTTTGTTTTTGTGTTCTTTGTGTTGTTTTTTGTTGTTCTTGTGTTTTTGTTGTTTTGTTTTGTTTTTTTTTTTTATGTTTTTTGTTATTGTTCTTGTGTTTTTCCGTTCTTGTTCTTGGGTTTCTCTTTGTTTGTGTTATTTAGTGTTTTTATGTGTGAGTGTTTTCTATGTTTTTTGTTTTTGTTTATTGTTTGTTGCTGGTTGTTTTTTATTTTTATTTTTTTATTTTTTTATTTTTTTTAGGTTTTGGTTGTGTTTATTTTTCATGTTTTTTTTTAGTTATGTATTTGTAGTGTTCTGTTGTTTTTGTCTTGTTTGTGTTTTGTTATGTGCTTCTTGTGTTTTTGTATGTGGTTTGTGTTGTGGTTTCTTTTATATTATTGTGCGTGTTTGGTTGTGCTTTTATTTTTGACACACTCAAGGAGCACGTTTTTTATTTTATTTTATTATTTTTGTTGTTATTTACTAATTTTTTAATTGGTTTTGTGTGTTTGTTTGCTCCTTGAGTATGTCAAAGGTGGTAGGCCAGGTCTGAGTCCTGGGCATTTTTGGTGGAATGGATACCCCTGCCTCCTTCGGTCTTACCCAAAAGTGGCATCCCTTTTGGGATGTTTTCTACAAATATAATATATATATATATATATATATATATATATATATATATATCAAAATCAGGAGAGGATTAGACTAGATAGTGGCTTAAAATAGTTGAATCAAAGGAAAAATGCACTTAAGGAATCAAGATCGCCAAAAGAATTCTATGAAAAAGGTAAGGATTTTGGAGGGATGAAATTTATAATAAGACCACCATGGAAATCTTCTGAAGAAAGGCAAATCTTACATAAGGATGGAATACAAAGTTTCAATACAATACTCCTCTATCATAGGATAACTTGAAAGATCATATAATGATTGGATTAGGCATTATCAAGATGATTAGGGAAAATACATCAAAGGCTTAAGGAAGTCTCAAATTGCTAAAGGAGCTATGTTGATCTTAAAAGAGCACCAAGAGAATTATCTATGAGAGAAAGTTTTCTCAAGGGTGAAACCTTCTAAATGCTCTATTAAATATTTCAAGATTAACCTCAAATTTATAGGACCCTTCAAAATTATTGATAAAATTAGTCCTATTATCTATAAGTTGGCCTTACCAACCATTTATCAAAAATTTATGACATTTTTCATGTGTCCCTCCTTAGGAGACATGTTGTTAACCCTTCTCATGTTTGGAATGTTTCCCATTTATAGATATCATATTACCATCACTTTGAGTTCCATCCAATTGGAATCCATAACTTTAGAACCAAATAGTTAATAAAAGTAAAATTGACCAATGTAAGGTCCAATGAGACCAATAATCTGAGAAGAATGCCACATGGGAGAATGTGGTTGATATTCAAGAATATTTTTCTTATTTTTTTTAAATGAACATTAATATATTTGTTTTATTTGATATGGATTTATGAATGAATGTGAACTATATTTTATGATGAATGTATAATTTATTTGAGCATGAATTTCAAACACAGGGACTGTGTTTAATCCTAGTGGAGAATAATCCACTAGAACTATTATTTAAACAATCATCTATACTTATTTTTATTTCTAGAACAAGATATTGTTGATGGATTTGTGACTACAGGAATAATTATCAATCTTTAGGCAGGTAAAGGACCAAGTACCCCTCCTTTAGGTAGGTGATGAAGAGACGACCACAATAGGTAAGGAGGGATATGATGGAGACCACACCTTGTAAGTACATGGAAGCTCACAAAAAATGCATTCATGTAGCTACATTCATATAGTTGCATCTAACAAATATGATTTACCTTGCATGGTGGTTGTTGTGTGGATTATCCTTATTCAAATGAATGTTTAAGAAAATGTTTTTGTTTGTTAAAACAACATATATTTTTTTGATTGGTTGAAAGGGTGTTGAAAGGTCCCTGAACCTTGTACAAGAGGTTTTTACATGTTTTCCAAGCCGACCGAGGAGGCCCAAGAGCTAAAGATCAAAGAGAAAGCAAAACACCACACGAGGGAAGGTGTCGCGATATCGCGACCAGTTACGTTTTCGTGGCCCACAGCATAGGGAAAAAGCAAGGAGGAAAAGATGTCGCGATATCGTGACATGTTGCACCGTTGCAGCCAAAAGAGGAAGAGATGTCACGAAATCATGACAAGAAGCAGCATCGCAGCCGAAGGAGAGAAAGTGTCGCGATATCGCGACATGTTGCAAGGTTGCTGCCAAAAGAGAAGAAGTGTCGCGATATCGCGACAAGTTGCAAGGTTGGTGCCAGAAGAGAAGAAGTGTCACGATATCGCGACATGTTGCAAAATCATGGCCGAAGAGAAGAAATGTCATGATATCGCGACATGTTGCAAAATCGTGATCGAGGAGAAAAAGTGTCGCGATATCGCGACATGTTGCAGCAAGGCGAAGAGAAAAAGTGTCACGATATCGCGACATGCTGCATCATCGAGGCCGAAGAGGAAAAGTGTCGCGATATCGCGACATGTTGCAAAATCTCGGTCGAAGGGAAAAGGTGTCGCGATATCGCGACATGTTGCAAAATCGCGGTCGGAGAGAAAAAGTGTCGCGATATCGCGACATGTTGCAAAATCGCGGCCGAAGAGAAAAGGTGTCGCGATATCGTGACATGTTGCAAAATCGCGATCGAAGAGAAAAAGTGTCGCGATATCGCGACATGTTGCAACATTGCAGCCGAAGAGAAAAAGTGTCGCGATATCATGACATACTGCATCATCGAGGCCGAAGAGGAAAAGTGTCACGATATCGTGACATGTTGCAAAATCTCGGTCGAAGAGAAAAAGTGTCGCGATATCGCGACATGTTGCAAAATCGCGGTCGAAGAGAAAAGGTGTCGCGATATCGTGACATGTTGCAAAATCGCGGTCGAAGAGAAAAGGTGTCACGATATCGCGACATGTTGCAAAATCGCGGTCGAAGAGAAAAAGTGTCGCGATATCACGACATGTTGCAACATCACGGTCGAAGAGAAAAAGTGTCGCGATATCGCGACATGTTGCAAAATCACGGCCGAAGAGAAAAAGTGTCGCGATATCACGACATGTTGCATCATCAGGACTGAAGAGAAAAGTGTCGCGATATCGCGACATGTTGCAAAATCACGGTCGAAGAGAAAAAGTGTCGCGATATCGCGACATGTTGCAAAATCGCGGTCGAAGAGAAAAAGTGTCGCGATATCGCGACATGTTGCAAAATCGCGGCCGAAGAGAAAAAGTGTCGCGATATCGTGACATGTTGCAAAATCACGGCCGAAGAGAAAAAGTGTCGCGATATCGCGACATGTTGTAACGTCGCGATCAAAGGAGAAAGAAATGTCGCGATATCGTGACAAGTTGCAACCTCGCAGCCAGAGGGGAAAGAAATGTCGCGATATCGCGACATGTTGCATTTTCGCTGCCAAAGGTGAAAAGTGTCGCGATATCGCGACATGTTGTAATTCTACTGCCGAAGGAGAAGGAGGAAGGAATGTCATGAAAACGCGACCAGTTTCATGAGCATACCAAACCAATCCCCTGCCAACATCTCACATTGTGCAGACATTGCCACTTATAGAATCGTTCCTTAGGCCAATGGGGAAGGAGTCTCTCCATACTTGAATGTCAGATTCGCCGACTCCCTTGTTAGCAAGCCAGTCCGTAGCTTTGTTTCCTTCCCGGTATTGATGCTTAATGACTAATTCTGGGTAATTGCCAATTAGAGCCTTGCATTCTTGGAAAATCGAAGCAAGGGCCCAGGGAGGCATAGCAGTCCCATTGAGCCAGTTGATGCATTGCAGCGAGTCTCCTTCGATGATAAGTTTGTTGATGGTCAAACCTTCCAAGAGAATCAAACTTTGGAGCAGAGCCCGTGCCTCTGCCATATTGTTGGATTGAATTCCCAGGTTCTGGGCAAAGGCCAAAATTATTTCTCCTCTGTGGTTTCTGAGAATTCCTCCTCCGCCAGCCGCTCCTGGGTTGCCTTTGGCCGCACCATCGAAATTGAGCTTGTGCCACCCAGTAGGTGGTGAGACCCACTTGATGACAGACCTGTCAACAGAAGTACGGGGCGTGGCAGAGAAGTTAGAAAGATTGAAGAGTTTGGTTAGGTCTGATTCAAGGCCAGGAGGGGGGGTTTGGAAGACGAAACAAGAGAGGCATTCTCCGCAGCAAGGGCCAAGATTTTGGCAACGATAATCTTCTTATCAGTGGCTTGATTTTTGAAAATTTTGGCATTTCTCTCTAGCCATATCTGCCACAGGGAAATGTGGAGGCAAGCTTGCCACATGAATTTAAGTTGGTTGCTCTTGAAAGGCCGGGGCCATTGCTGAAAAAGGAGGGGAATGGAATGAGGGAGGGCTGTGGAGATGTCGAAGGTGTTAAGAACCTGGTTGAGAACTGCTAGAGAGAAGGGACATTCCAAAAAAACATGCGAAGTTGACTCACAGGCATTTTTGCACAGGATGCACCAATTGGGAATGAGTAACCCTCTGATTATCAAGTTGTCAGTGGTGAGGATTCTATTTTGGATGGCCAACCAACAAAAGAATTTGACCTTGGGAATGATCTTGGGGACCCAGACCTGATTTGATAAGTCCCGACCATCAGTGGGAGTTTCTTGACTGTAGTAAGCTGATTTAACAGTGAAATTTCCAGAATCTTCAAGGTTCCAGACCATGGAATCATCTTTGTGTGAGCTGGGGATGATGCAAGTCCTCAACAAGTTTTGTAACCGCCTGAGCGCCTCGGTGATATGCCTTGGCCCGTTAAGAGCCAGGTGTTTCCATTCAGGTCTTGTGGTACCTGGGTTAATGAAGTGACACACCTTATCTCCAAAGGTGGCTTCGGTAGCCGTCTTGAGCACTGCAAGATGCGGATCTTGGCTGAGAGGTTTATCACGGATCCACGGGTCATCCCAGAAATGAATGGTCATTCCAGTTCCTAGACACCACCTTAAGCCTTCCATGATGATCTTCCTTGTTTTGGTAACGCCATTCCAGAAATGGGATCCGATAGGAAGGTTGTGCTCTCCAAGAAAGGAAACCTGATGGAGGTACTTAGCTTTGATGATGTCAATCCAAGTGACTTTTTCATTGATGGTAAGTCTCCAGGACTGCTTGGCAATGAGGGCCATGTTCATCCGCTTGATGTCTCTGAATCCGAGTCCTCCATCCTTTTTCTTGGAACAGACCCTATCCCAGGCAACAAGTGAGAATTTATTCTTGTTTTCGTTTCCCGCCCAAAGGAATCTGCGTTGAATTTGTTCAATTCTTTGGCAGATGGTAGCTGGAGCTTTGAAGATAGATAAGAAAAAAATGGGAATACTTTGCAGGCAAGCTTGGACCAGAGTGGCTTTGGCTGCCTGACTGAGCATTGAGCTTTTCCAACCTGCAAGTTTCTTGTTGAGGCGATCTAAAACAGGGTTCCACATAGCCGAGACAGATCTGCCGTGGAAAAGCGGTAATCCAAGATAAGTAGTTGGAAGGCTCCCAATGTTGCACCCAAGGATCTCAGCAATCCTATTTTGCCTGTGAGTGGGAGTATTGAGAAAGTATAGCTTGCTTTTGCGGTAGTTGACTTTCTGGCCAGCCGCCTCTTCATAAGAATCAAGAATGTTCTTAATGATTTTTGCTTCGGGAACGGAAGCATGAGAGGATAGAATAGTATCATCCACAAACTGTTGATGGGATATGGCATTGGTTGTTGAGGCTGGTTTGATCCCGGAGACAAGACCACTGTTGCATGCAGTTGTAAGGGTTCTTCCAAGGGTTTCGGCCAAAATGATGAAGAGAAAGGGGGACAGAGGGTCCCCTTGACGGATGCCTTTGAAACTTTGGAAGAAACCTACGGGTGAGCCATTGATAAGAACAGAGAACCAAGTAGTCGAGATACATTCATGAACCATCTTGATCCATTCTTTATGAAACCCAAACTTCTCTAGGACCTCGAACAGGAATTTCCAGGAAACCCGATCGAAAGCCTTGTTCATGTCAAGCTTAAGGAACATGCTGGGTTTTTTATTTTTAGATGCCGAGTGGGCCAATTCGTGGATGGTTATCACTCCATCCGAAATGAATCTACCTTTGACCGAGCTCCCTTGGCACTGATCGATGATGGAGGGAAGGATGTCTTTCAACCTATTTGCCATAACTTTGGTGATAAGTTTGTAGATGACACTGCAGAGACTAATCGGTCTGAAATCAGAGAGAGAAGCACGATCGTTGGACTTGGGTATTAAAACAATGAAAGTGGAATTGGCCTCTCTCGACATCTTTTTGGCTCTCTGGAAGAACTTAACCATAGCAACGACATCTTGGCCCACAATATCCCAAAAGTGTTGAAAAAATCGGGGTGGGAAGCCATCAGGTCCAGGGGCCTTATCAGGTTCCATTGCGAACAGAGCTTCTTTGACCTCCTCTTCAGTGAAGCATTGAAGCAATTTCCCATTATCATTGTTAGACACCAACTTTGGGATGTTCTGAAGCAGAGAACTTGCGGTGCGGGGATGGCAATCAATGCTTGGTCCTAAGATTTCCTGGAAGTGGCACACAACTTCCTGTCTGATTGCTTGGATGTCAGAGACAATGGATCCATCAGCCTTGGTCAACTCAAAGATTTTATTTGAGCCTCTATGACGCATGGTGGAAGCATGGAAAAACTTCGTGTTGGTGTCTCCTTCTTTGAGCCAGAGGTTTCTGGATTTTTGCCTCCAGTAGGTCTCTTCCTTAGCCAAGGCATTGTGAAAATTTGAGAGGAGGCTTTTTTCTTCAAGGAAAGTTTCGACCCTCAGATCTCCTCCCTGAATCAGATTTTCCACCCTTTTCAGCTCATCCATCAGATGCTTTTTCTCGGTAAAGAGGTTGCCGAAAACATCCTTGTTCCAGCATTTCAGCTTGAGTTTGACCGTTTTCAGTTTGAGGAACAGATTCGTGAGAGGGTTAGGACAAAGGTCTTGCTGCCACCATTGTCGAATACACCGACCTAAATCTGGATGAGTGAGCCACATCTTTTCAAACCTGAAAGGGGTTTTGAAGATTTGTTGGGGACGGGAACAATCCAGAATTAAGGGATTGTGATCGGAGCCAATTTTTGGGTGGCTATGAAGCCTGGCATCGCCAAAAATAGGAATGAGTTCTTTGGATAAGAGAAATCTGTCAAGCCGGATTTGGATGTGATGGATACCCGCTCGTCTGTTGCTCCATGTGTAGTTGGACCCTTGGAGCGGCATGTCCATTAGCTCGTTGTGGTTGACAAAATCGTTGAAGTCTTCTATGCAGCTGTTGGTGATCGGATTGCCTCCTTGCTTATCAAACAGGTGAAGGGGGGCATTGAAATCGCCACAAAGCATCCATGGAAAGTCAACAAAGTTGTTGCGCATTGCGAAAATGTTATCCCACAGCAGTCTTCTATTGACAGGACTGTTAGGTCCATAAACATTGGTGGCGATCCATTGGAGGTTAGTGACTTTATTGGTAAACAGAATGTTGATGGTTCTGTCTGAGACTGAAAGAACCCTCCCTTCAATGGTTGTCGGATCCCATAAACATAGGAGACCCCCAGATGCCCCTGTGGAGGGACAAAAGGCAAAATTGTTGTTTTCCCAGATTAGCTTGCAAACTTGAGTGCTGCTATTCTCGTCTAGTTTGGATTCTTGAAGGAACATGATATTTGGTTTTAGATTTTTTCTTACTGATTTAACAGTTCTCTGTTTTGTAGTTCCGTTGAGGCCTCTGACATTCCAGGAGACGAACTTCATCGAGACGATTTGGAGTTTGCTTTGCGGCCTCTGCCTCTCCCTTGAGACGGAGTAAGTTTGGGTCTAACTTCATCCTCATCTTGGTGGGTTGTGATGGGGTGTTCAGAAATGGGGCCCAAGGTGGTAGGCACTGAGCCATCAGCCATTTCGATCTCAGCTGCTTTGGCAAGCTTTTTTGCATTTGTCGGTCGTCCCCTTCTCTGTTCTTTGTTGACGTCTGCTTTGGGTGCGGGAATGGGAGATTTCAGCGGGCTGGAGGTTTGGAGGATGTCGGTGGAGTCAGTCCCAGGGGCAGGCCGATGGGGGGATGAAGAGCGGGGAGACTGGCACAGGGCAACAGACTCAGGGGAAAGGGAAATGGGATGGCTCTGAGTCGGGGGAGGGGTGGGAAGGGAAGAGGAAGGTGTGAGGGACCAGAGTCGGTGGGTGAGTTTGGAAAGGTCATTGCAGACTTTCCTTTGGACAAGGGAGACTGAATCAAGGTGGGTGTGGACGAGACGGTTAGATCTATGGGTAGGTCATCAGGGATGTCCTCTCCAATATGAAGATTATTTAAGGGAGCAAAATGATTAGATCGAGAAGGCAGAGCACTTACATTTTTGGGTTTGGCATGATTTGAAGCAGAGGTTTTAGGAGGGCCTGCAGATCGGCCATGACCTCGGCCAGAAGCCTTTTTTTGGGTGGTCTGGATCTGAGTATCCATCTTTCGGCCCGAATCACTAGGGATTTCTTTTTTTTGGGAAGGGCATTGAGAAGCCAGATGGCCCTGAGTATTGCACTCCAAACAAAAGGCGGGCTTGTTTTCGTACTCAACTCCTTGACGTCTTCTGTAGCTCCCGTAGTTGATGCCGATGCAGGTAGGCAGAGCCGAATCCAGATTTGCCATGACACAAACACGAGCATAGGTCATTCTAGTTCTGGCTCGGGTAGCAGGGTCAATGGCGACCAAATCTCCAATCGGTTGAGTGATGCCTTTGAGTGCATCGTTGTAGAAGAACTGTGGGGGGAGCCCATGAAGTTTGATCCAAATCGGAGCGATGTTGATAGACTGAGTCTCAGGGTCAAAGTCTTCCCCCCATCTCCGCAGAAATAGGCTACGACGGCCGAAAAACCATGGCCCTCCGGTAAGAATGCGGTGGGTGTCAAGGGCATTGTTTAGCCTTATCATGAAAAACCCCCTAGGAAAGGCCACTAACTCCAAGCTGCCCGAAAGCCGCCATTTGGATAGAGCCCACTCGCGGATAGTTTCCATATCAGGTCGAGCACCGACAAATTTCCCAATGAGAGAGAGAGACTCTTGGAAGATCAGTGGCTCCATAACCTCACTCGGGAAAGAGACTTCAGTGCCCATTACAGAGAAGGGCAAAGGAGTTTGGAAAGAAAACGCTCCTGACGAAGACCTAACTTTGTCCGCAAAGGATGAAGACCAAGGAGGTGCTTTGGAAGGAGAGGAGGGTGAAACCCTAATGTTTTTAGAGCGGCTCCTGTCGCTATCCGTCGGTTTCACCACGCCGTTTGGGTCTTCATCGAGATTCTCGCTGAGTGGGCCTGCAGTAGGCCCAACAACACCTGCAGGACTCGAGGACTTTCCTGCAACACCAGCTCCCTCCAACGTCGCCATCGTCCCTCCATCGTCGCTCCCGCCATCGCCATCGTCCATCGTCGCTCCCGCCATAACTTCATCTAACATATATATATATATATATATATATATATATATAATTGTGCTAATTTTTATAACTAAGGGTATTTGAACAATAAGTTGTGAAGATAAATATGTCGTCTTTCTGTTACTTTTTAATTAGTTTAGTGGAGATGATAAATGTGATTAATGTTAATATTTTCTTGATAGGAATTAAATTATTTTGAGAACAAGTGTTGATGAGTGATGTTATTTAGTCAAAATAAATTTCATTTCTCTCAAATAAAATGCAAACGTATTGTCCTAATGCATCTACATAAGTGCATATGCTTGATATTTTCTTTTGAATAACTATATATTTATCTTTTTTTGGTTCCTTTAAAAATTATTACAGTTTCATATAATAAATTTAAGAAAGATATAATTCATCAATATATATAATATATATA